>JAZDUH010000064.1:710000-880000 GCA_036419115.1 Scarus forsteni
GCATGTTTTTTGTTTTGTGTTTTTTCTCCTTGTCACCTTAGGGGCTCCATAGCTTTTAGATGTTTTACTCACAGCTGAAACTGATCCAGTCTCAACTGCTGTCATCGTTTAACTTCTTCAGCCCCTTTTTTCAGCCTTCTGCTCTTAAATGACATCCTCATAAAGAAAAGAGTGAATCTCTGCAACCACAAGGTGTCCAGATGTGGAATTATCAGTAAATGTTTTACTGAACAAAGAGTAAATGCACTGTAACTGATTTTTGTAAACTCTACATCATTTTACTGTAATAGCTTCCTACTGTAAACAGCTATACAGAAAATTACTGTAAATGGAAACATATTGTGGAAAAGAATCAGAATTTTGTCAAATCTACAGTTATTTACCGTAAAATGTCCACACAGTAAATACTGAAAACGGCAGTGATCAGGAGGAAAACACTTTTCTCAGGAAAACCGACCAATAACAGGTAACTTTTAAACTTTTTAGATAATGTTTCACATATTTGGATGAAACCATTTTTTGAGTAAATGTATTTTATTGGATACAAAATGATGTTTTTATTTAGTTATTTTATTTACAAAATTATATCTTTCTTATAACTTGCCCTTAAATAAGTTAAAGATATCTTAAATGCATTTGGAAATTCATGTTTGCTGTAATTTAAAGTACAATAAAAACATGTAGAATAATGATTCTGTAAATAGAAAAACAGCGAGGATGATATTTTTGATAAAACAGTAATAATGCTGTAAACTGAAAGACTGTAATGATGCCTTGAACAAAATACAGAAATTAAACTGTTTTACAATATTTACAGACATTTACTGACATCTTTACTTGCCAATAAATGACTGTAAATTTGACAACAACCTTTTTACAGTATGAAGATAGAAGTCAGAATAATTTCAAAATTTCATACTCCCCTAAAAAAACATTTTTAATGTGAATATCTCTTGGAAATGATGCTTGAGTGGCTGGAAACTCTAGAAATGAATGATAAAACATTTGTACATCATCTCTGCAAAGACCATTGTTATAAGTCGATGAAGAGCAAAATTAGAAAATTATTTTTATTACAACATGGTCAGGCGAGGCTCACTTTTTCTTGCGTTTTTGCTGTAGAGCATGCAAGCATTCCTGAAATCAGGTCCTTTGGGGCTGAACAGGTTAAACACAGTGATGGATATTGAACAGAGATGCTGTATTTCCATAAACTGATCTGTGTTTTCTGTTATCATACCACTTATACTGTGCAAAGGTTGGAGCATTTCCCAGAAAAATGGGGGAGTGGCAGAGTACAACATGAGCTGCTTGGCATCAATCACAGGGTTAACATTCAGAGAAGAACATTATTAGCCAAGAGAAAATCTGAGCCAGTCAGGTATTGCTGTAAGAAGGCAGTAAAAGAGGCCCTGACCTAAATCAGGACTCCAGGCCGTGAGAGCTGAGGGGAAATCTGCCATAACAAACACCATAGTATAGTAAATCATTCAAGTATCTATATATTAAAGCTATGATTTCAAGCATTTAATAAAAACGTGTTCTATTTAACTTAAGTTACTTAAAGTTCACACAGTGATGCTGTGAAGCCACTGCAGGCCAGCAGAAGTGATGTCACTGTGCAGGAGAGAGTAAACAAACATGGCTGTGCAGGAGAGAGTTAGTAAACAAACATGGCTGTGCGGGAGAGCGTTAGTAAACCAACATGGCTGTGCAGGAGAGAGTTATTAAACAAACTTGGCTGTGCAGGAGGGAGTTAATAAACAAACATGGCTGTGCAGGAGAGAGTTAGTAAACAAACATGGCTGTGCAGGAGAGAGTTAGTAAACCAACATGGCTGTGCAGGAGAGAGTTAGTAAACTAACATGACTGTGCAGGAGAGAGTTCGTAAACTAACATGGCTGTGCAGGAGGGAGTTAGTAAACAAACATGGCTGTGCAGGAGAGAGTTAGTAAACAAACATGGCTGTGCAGGAGAGAGTTAGTAAACCAACATGGCTGTTCAGGAGAGAGTTAGTAAACTAACATGACTGTGCAGGAGAGAGTTCGTAAACTAACAGGGCTGTTCAGGAGAGAGTTAGTAAACAAACATGGCTGTGCAGGAGAGAGTTAGTAAACAAACATGGCTGTGCAGGAGAGAGTTAGTAAACTAACATGACTGTGCAGGAGAGAGTTCATAAACTAACAGGGCTGTTCAGGAGAGAGTTAGTAAACTAACATGGCTGTGCAGGAGAGAGTTAGTAAACTAACATGGCTGTGCAGGAGAGAGTTAGTAAACAAACTTGGCTGTGCAGGAGAGAGTTAGTAAACTAACATGGCTGTGCAGGAGAGAGTTAGTAAACTAACATGGCTGTGCGGGAGAGAGTTAGTAAACAAACATGGCTGTGCGGGAGAGCGTTAGTAAACAAACATCGCTGTGCAGGAGAGAGTTAGTAAACAAACATGGCTGTGCAGGAGGAAGTTAGTAAACAAACATGGCTGTGCAGGAGAGAGTTAGTAAACTAACATGGCTGTGCAGGAGAGAGTTAGTAAACTAACATGGCTGTGCAGGAGAGAGTTAGTAAACAAATATGGCTGTGCAGGAGAGAGTTAGTAAACCAACATGGCTGTGCAGGAGAGAGTTAGTAAACTAACATGACTGTGCAGGAGAGAGTTCGTAAACGAACATGGCTGTGCAGGAGAGAGTTAGTAAACAAACATGGCTGTGCAGGAGAGAGTTAGTAAACAAACTTGGCTGTGCAGGAGAGAGTTAGTAAACAAACATGGCTGTGCAGGAGAGAGTTAGTAAACAAACTTGGCTGTGCAGGAGAGAGTTAGTAAACAAACTTGGCTGTGCGGGAGAGCGTTAGTAAACCAACATGGCTGTGCAGGAGAGAGTTATTAAACAAACATGGCTGTGCAGGAGGGAGTTAGTAAACTAACATGGCTGTGCAGGAGAGAGTTAGTAAACAAACTTGGCTGTGCAGGAGAGAGTTAGTAAACTAACATGGCTGTGCAGGAGAGAGTTAGTAAACAAACTTGGCTGTGCAGGAGAGAGTTAGTAAACAAACTTGGCTGTGCGGGAGCGTTAGTAAACCAACATGGCTGTGCAGGAGAGAGTTAATAAACAAACATGGCTGTGCAGGAGGGAGTTAGTAAACTAACATGGCTATGCAGGAGAGAGTTAGTAAACAAATATGGCTGTGCAGGAGAGAGTTAGTAAACCAACATGGCTGTGCAGGAGAGAGTTAGTAAACAAACATGACTGTGCAGGAGAGAGTTCGTAAACTAACATGGCTGTGCAGGAGAGAGTTAGTAAACAAACATGTATGTGCTGGAGAGAGTTAGTAAACAAACATGACTGTGCAGGAGAGAGTTAGTAAACCAACATGGCTGTGCAGGAGAGAGTTAGTAAACTAACATGACTGTGCAGGAGAGAGTTCGTAAACAAACATGGCTGTGCAGGAGAGAGTTAGTAAACAAACATGGCTGTGCTGGAGAGAGTTCGTAAACAAACATGGCTGTGCAGGAGAGAGTTAGTAAACTAACATGGCTGTGCAGGAGAGAGTTAGTAAACTAACATGGCTGTGCAGGTGAGAGTAAATAAACTAACATGGCTGTGCAGGAGAGAGTTAGTAAACTAACATGGCTGTGCAGGTGAGAGTTGGTAAACTAACATGGCTGTGCAGGAGAGAGTTAGTTAACAAACATGGCTGTGCAGGAGAGAGTTAGTAAACTAACATGGCTGTGCAGGAGAGAGTTAGTAAACTAACATGGCTGTGCAGGAGAGAGTTAGTAAACTAACATGGCTGTGCAGGAGAGAGTTAGTAAACTAACATGGCTGTGCAGGAGAGAGTTAATAAACTAACATGGCTGTGCAGGAGAGAGTTAGTAAACTAACATGGCTGTGCAGGAGAGAGTTAGTTAACAAACATGGCAATGCAGGAGAGAGTTAGTAAACAAACATGGCTGTGCAGGAGAGCGTTAGTAAACTTACATGGCTGTGCGGGAGAGCGTTAGTAAACCAACATGGCTGTGCAGGAGAGAGTTATTAAACAAACATGGCTGTGCAGGAGGGAGTTAGTAAACTTACATGGCTGTGCGGGAGAGCGTTAGTAAACCAACATGGCTGTGCAGGAGAGTTAGTAAACAAACATGGCTGTGCAGGAGGGAGTTAGTAAACTAACATGGCTGTGCAGGAGAGAGTTAGTAAACAAATATGGCTGTGCAGGAGAGAGTTAGTAAACCAACATGGCTGTGCAGGAGAGAGTTAGTAAACAAACATGACTGTGCAGGAGAGAGTTCGTAAACTAACATGGCTGTGCAGGAGAGAGTTAGTAAACAAACATGTATGTGCTGGAGAGAGTTAGTAAACAAACATGACTGTGCAGGAGAGACTTAGTAAACAAACTTGGCTGTGCAGGAGAGAGTTAGTAAACCAACATGGCTGTGCAGGAGAGAGTTAGTAAACTAACATGGCTGTTCAGGAGAGAGTTAGTAAACTAACATGGCTGTGCAGGAGAGAGTTAGTAAACAAACTTGGCTGTGCGGGAGAGCGTTAGTAAACCAACATGGCTGTGCAGGAGAGAGTTATTAAACAAACATGGCTGTGAAGGAGGGAGTTAGTAAACAAACATGGCTGTGCAGGAGAGAGTTAGTAAACAAACATGGCTGTGCAGGAGAGAGTTAGTAAACTAACATGACTGTGCAGGAGAGAGTTCGTAAACTAACATGGCTGTGCAGGAGAGAGTTAGTAAACTAACAGGGCTGTTCAGGAGAGTTAGTAAACAAACATGGCTGTGCAGGAGAGAGTTAGTAAACAAACATGGCTGTGCAGGACAGAGTTAGTAAACAACATGGCTGTGCAGGAGAGAGTTAGTAAACAACATGGCTGTGCAGGAGAGAGTTAGTAAACAACATGGCTGTGCAGGAGAGAGTTAGTAAACAACATGGCTGTGCAGGAGAGAGTTAGTAAACAAACATGGCTGTGCAGGAGAGAGTTAGTAAACTAACATGGCTGTGCAGGAGAGAGTTAGTAAACTAACATGGCTGTGCAGGAGAGAGTTAGTTAACAAACATGGCTGTGCAGGAGAGAGTTAGTAAACAAACATGGCTGTGCAGGAGAGCGTTAGTAAACTAACATGGCTGTGCAGGAGAGAGTTAGTAAACAAACATGGCTGTGCAGGAGAGCGTTAGTAAACTAACATGGCTGTGCAGGAGAGAGTTAGTAAACTAACATGGCTGTGCAGGAGAGAGTTAGTTAACAAACATGGCTGTGCAGGAGAGAGTTAGTAAACTAACATGGCTGTGCAGGAGAGAGTTAGTAAACTAACATGGCTGTGCAGGAGAGAGTTAGTAAACTAACATGGCTGTGCAGGAGAGAGTTAGTAAACTAACATGGCTGTGCAGGAGAGAGTTAGTAAACAAACTTGGCTGTGCAGGAGAGAGTTAGTAAACTAACATGGCTGTGCAGGAGAGAGTTAGTAAACAAACTTGGCTGTGCAGGAGAGAGTTAGTAAACAAACATGGCTGTGCGGGAGAGCGTTAGTAAACAAACATCGCTGTGCAGGAGAGAGTTAGTAAACAAACATGGCTGTGCAGGAGGAAGTTAGTAAACCAACATGGCTGTGCAGGAGAGAGTTAGTAAACTAACATGGCTGTGCAGGAGGGAGTTAGTAAACTAACATGGCTGTGCAGGAGAGAGTTAGTAAACAAACTTGGCTGTGCAGGAGAGAGTTAGTAAACAAACTTGGCTGTGCGGGAGAGCGTTAGTAAACCAACATGGCTGTGCAGGAGAGAGTTATTAAACAAACATGGCTGTGCAGGAGGGAGTTAGTAAACTAACATGGCTGTGCAGGAGAGAGTTAGTAAACAAATATGGCTGTGCAGGAGAGAGTTAGTAAACCAACATGGCTGTGCAGGAGAGAGTTAGTAAACAAACATGACTGTGCAGGAGAGAGTTCGTAAACTAACATGGCTGTGCAGGAGAGAGTTAGTAAACAAACATGTATGTGCTGGAGAGAGTTAGTAAACAAACATGACTGTGCAGGAGAGAGTTAGTAAACCAACATGGCTGTGCAGGAGAGAGTTAGTAAACTAACATGACTGTGCAGGAGAGAGTTCGTAAACAAACATGGCTGTGCAGGAGAGAGTTAGTAAACAAACATGGCTGTGCTGGAGAGAGTTCGTAAACAAACATGGCTGTGCAGGAGAGAGTTAGTAAACTAACATGGCTGTGCAGGAGAGAGTTAGTAAACTAACATGGCTGTGCAGGTGAGAGTAAATAAACTAACATGGCTGTGCAGGAGAGAGTTAGTAAACTAACATGGCTGTGCAGGTGAGAGTTGGTAAACTAACATGGCTGTGCAGGAGAGAGTTAGTTAACAAACATGGCTGTGCAGGAGAGAGTTAGTAAACTAACATGGCTGTGCAGGAGAGAGTTAGTAAACTAACATGGCTGTGCAGGAGAGAGTTAGTAAACTAACATGGCTGTGCAGGAGAGAGTTAGTAAACTAACATGGCTGTGCAGGAGAGAGTTAATAAACTAACATGGCTGTGCAGGAGAGAGTTAGTAAACTAACATGGCTGTGCAGGAGAGAGTTAGTTAACAAACATGGCTGTGCAGGAGAGAGTTAGTAAACAAACATGGCTGTGCAGGAGAGCGTTAGTAAACTAACATGGCTGTGCAGGAGAGAGTTAGTAAACTAACATGGCTGTGCAGGAGAGAGTTAGTTAACAAACATGGCTGTTCAGGAGAGCGTTAGTAAACTTACATGGCTGTGCGGGAGAGCGTTAGTAAACCAACATGGCTGTGCAGGAGAGAGTTATTAAACAAACATGGCTGTGCAGGAGGGAGTTAGTAAACTAACATGGCTGTGCAGGAGAGAGTTAGTAAACAAATATGGCTGTGCAGGAGAGAGTTAGTAAACTAACATGGCTGTGCGGGAGAGCGTTAGTAAACCAACATGGCTGTGCAGGAGAGAGTTCGTAAACCAACATGGCTGTGCAGGAGAGAGTTAGTAAAAAAACATTGCTGTGGAGGAGGGGGGTAGTAAACAACATGGCTGTGCAGGAGAGTTAGTAAACAAATATGGCTGTGCAGGAGAGAGTTAGTAAACCAACATGGCTGTGCAGGAGAGAGTTAGTAAACAAACATGACTGTGCAGGAGAGAGTTCGTAAACTAACATGGCTGTGCAGGAGAGAGTTAGTAAACAAACATGTATGTGCTGGAGAGAGTTAGTAAACAAACATGACTGTGCAGGAGAGAGTTAGTAAACCAACATGGCTGTGCAGGAGAGAGTTAGTAAACTAACATGACTGTGCAGGAGAGAGTTCGTAAACAAACATGGCTGTGCAGGAGAGAGTTAGTAAACTAACATGGCTGTGCAGGAGAGAGTTAGTAAACTAACATGGCTGTGCAGGAGAGCGTTAGTAAACTAACATGGCTGTGCAGGAGAGAGTTAATAAACTAACATGGCTGTGCAGGTGAGAGTTGGTGAACTAACATGGCTGTGCAGGAGAGAGTTAGTTAACAACATGGCTGTGCAGGTGAGAGTAAATAAACTAACATGGCTGTGCAGGAGAGAGTTATTAAACTAACATGGCTGTGCAGGAGAGCGTTAGTAAACTAACATGGCTGTGCAGGAGAGAGTTAATAAACTAACATGGCTGTGCAGGAGAGAGTTAGTAAACTAACATGGCTGTGCAGGAGAGAGTTAGTTAACAAACATGGCTGTGCGGGAGAGCGTTAGTAAACTAACATGGCTGTGCAGGAGAGAGTTAGTAAACTAACATGGCTGTGCAGGAGAGAGTTAGTTAACAAACATGGCTGTTCAGGAGAGCGTTAGCAAACTTACATGGCTGTGCGGGAGAGCGTTAGTAAACCAACATGGCTGTGCAGGAGAGAGTTATTAAACAAACATGGCTGTGCAGGAGGGAGTTAGTAAACTAACATGGCTGTGCAGGAGAGAGTTAGTAAACAAATATGGCTGTGCAGGAGAGAGTTAGTAAACCAACATGGCTGTGCAGGAGAGAGTTAGTAAACAAACCTGACTGTGCAGGAGAGAGTTCGTAAACTAACATGGCTGTGCAGGAGGGAGTTAGTAAACAAACATGTATGTGCTGGAGAGAGTTAGTAAACAAACATGACTGTGCAGGAGAGAGTTAGTAAACAAACATGGCTGTGCAGGAGAGAGTTAGTAAACTAACATGGCTGTTCAGGAGAGAGTTAGTAAACTAACATGGCTGTGCAGGAGAGAGTTAGTTAACAAACATGGCTGTGCAGGAGAGAGTTAGTAAACAAACATGGCTGTGCAGGAGAGAGTTAGTAAACTAACATGGCTGTGCAGGAGAGAGTTAGTAAACTAACATGGCTGTGCAGGAGAGAGTTAGTAAACTAACATGGCTGTGCAGGAGAGAGTTAGTAAACTAACATGGCTGTGCAGGAGAGAGTTAGTAAACTAACATGGCTGTTCAGGAGAGAGACAAAGGGATGCACTGTCAGCTTCTGAGTCCATGATGTTGACTTATTCTGGGTTTCTAAAGGATGTAAGAGGACATAACCAGTTTTTTTAAGGAGTGAGACATGAGAATGTTTTATTTGTCATTTTTTTCTTTTTGGAAAGAAAGTATAAATCTCAGCACACTGCAATACCCAGCAAGTCATATAATAATAAAATGCCAATAATAGTGAACTGAACTCGTACCCCAATAGATAGTTTTGCTTTGCTGGGTCACTTTTGATTCACACCACTGATTTATATTTGTAAAAATCCAGTACTGTGCTTCCCTATTCAAAACATTTACCTTACTTCCACGAGAATATTATAGTTATAATCTCAGCACAATAATGGCCCTTTTCCATTAGCCCTACTCGACTCTACCCGGCTCTACTCTCTCGCCTTGTGCCGCTTTTCCATTAGCCCCAGTCACCTGCCCAACAGGGTGCAGTGTCGCTGAGCGGCTCTGCGGTGACGTCATTTTGAGCGCGACACAACAATCTGTGTCTTTTTGTCACAAACTGAGTAAAAAAGGAAAGCAGAAGAAGGCTGCAGGTGGTAAGAAGAAATACCCCTTGAGAAGCACAGGAGAGTTTTGAAGCTATACAACAGAATGAAGCCGAGGACGAGAGCAATCCAGCTGCAAAGAAAAGATGTATGAGGGTAAGCTAATGGCAGCTACCGCTAGCATGCTAGCTCGTCGCGCTCATGACTCATAGATGACGACATTGTCTGACCAATCAGTAGTCGGCAGTCGGTGACGTCATCTTTTAGTATGGACTCAGCTCGCTTGGAACCAGAGCGGAGTAGGTACTAAAACTAGCTTGTTTTAGGAGGTACCAGGCTAGTGGAAACACGCTGCAAATCGAGTAGGGCTGAGTAGAGTAGGGCCAAGGCGTGCTAGTGGAAAAGGGCCATAAAAGCATCATCACAGACCAATCCATATCAAGCAGCGCTGCTATGACGTAGCATATCTAGTGGCTAAAGGCAGAACCTAATGGTCTGCCGTTAGTTGCTACGGCTAATGGCTGACAAGGGCAAACAACAGTAAATGGCCGTGAGCTGTAGCGGCTGACTATTGTTAGCCGCTAACAACAGTTAGCTAAACTACCTTAAGACTATCGTTTCACCTGAAATTATACCACACAGATGTATCATTTAACACTTATATGTAAAATGAATCCCTGTCAAATCAAACTGGAAAAACAAACCTCCACTAAAGCATTTCCAACATTCTCATTAGAGTTATCATCAAAAATGAAAAAGTGACTTTAATCACACCGTTAATAAATCCTAAGATTCAGATCTTCACCAGAACAGTGTCACTTATTTTTAATACTCCCTGAACATTTCATCCAGGTCCATTTTTTAGCTTTTTGAGTTTACGTGCACAAAGACAGAGAAACAGCAGCAAACCCATTGACCTCCATGGTGGTGGTGATCGGCTCCTTTAACCTGGTCCTGGCCTCCTCTGCTGTTTTCATCTCCTCCTCTTTTCCACTCCTCCCCCTCTTCTCTTTTCCTCCTCCTCTTTTCCACTCCTCCCCCTCTTCTCTTTTCCTCCTTCTGCCTCATTCATCCTCCCATTACCTTTTTATGTCCTCTGCCGTCTTTTCTCTTATTTTACCCTTAACCATCACTTGTCCTTCCCCTCCCTGCTGCACCCTCACCCGTCCATCACTCTGGCTCCTCCCACTGCCGCCTCCTCCTGTCACAGTGGTGGATATATGGCTCTTATGGGAGCAGCTTCAGTCTCTGACCATGAGCAGCTGAGTGCTTACATTAGTTATGCACATGACTGTCAGACATCGTGGCTCCTTTACCTCACTGTGGCTCCTTTACCTCACTGTGGCTCCTTTACCTCATTGTGGCTCCTTTACCTCACTGTGGCTCCTTTACCTCTCTGTGGCTCCTTTACCTCTCTGTGGCTCCTTTTATCTTTTTGTTTTTACAGATTCTGTGGATCTTTATGCACCGTTTATGAACCTCACTCTGCCCCGCTGCACCACTTAAACTGCCTTACAGGAGCTGAACATGAAGGATAATATGCTCCTGTAGTTTGTTTTAAAAAGTGTTTCTTTCCTTTTTATTAACGAGGCGATGTCCTGCTCAGTGGCATCTTGACGTCTTAGAGCACCAGGCTGTAAGTAGCCATATATAGCCGGCTACAAAACTACAATACTAAGTTTTCCAAAAATTGCTTGTTGTCACACATCAAAAACTACCACTACGTAACTAGAAAGAGATACATTACCTCGTGGCTTTGCATCCTGTTAGTTGTTGAAAAAAGAAGTTGTAAAGCAATGCAGAGTTCTGAGGAAGGTCTGAGCTGCATTCATTAGCATCACAACAAACACACGCTTTGGCTTGGGTCACGTCTTTACGACAGTCGCCGCGCGTGCTCATGGGTAGCAGAGTCTTTATGTAGCCGGAAATATTCTCCTCATAGCACCTTTAATATTGACGGTAATAATAACAACTTTTACATTTTTAAATCCTACACATTTTGGTTCGTTTGCAGTTATTTCTGTATCCTAAATCAATGACAGGAACAAACAATGATGTGTTATTTTTAACAGATTAAAATATTCCTTCATTTATTGACCTCTGCTGAACAGTTCAGCTGGGAGTTAAAGGGTTAATATAAAAATATTTATAAATTTAAAAATAATAAGAACTGGATAGCGTGGCTCCGCCTTCTACCATTTAACGGTTTTGAAGCCAAATTATCCCCCGTCAGGGCGCCGCCATTGTGCAGCCAGTGGAGAATCTGGACCATATCTGATGCAGCTGTCGTAAACGGTCGCAAAACTCCGCAGCATACAGCGTACACAATCATTGTGAAGCTGCCGTAAACCGCGGTTATTTTTTAAACTCTAATAACTGATGAAAAAGAAACTTTTCAGAAAAAAGAGGACTTGGAAAAAATGCAGCCCAATAATACTTTTATATCACCTCAGCATACGGATGGGAGAAATATTTCTACGAGGTGTATTAATTTTTTGAAGTTTCACTACGGCCCGTTCAGATGAATGGGGGAGACGGAGAGTTGACCTATACTGCAGCCAGTCACCAGGGGGAGCAGTTTTTGTGGCGACTTCACAAAAGCCCAGCGACATGACGTCCATGTTATTTACAGTCTATGATTACAACCCGAAGAGAAAGTAATTTAAAAAAAGAACAAAATAGAGGAAATAATAAAGATGTAGACAGTAAATCACCATCAGGCAGGTACAGTAACCTGGTGTTAGCATGTTGTTCTTTCTGATGTCTCGTAATGTTGTGATCACCTCCTGAAGTTTGTGTTCTCATGATCTTCATGATGTTTTTCATGCTAACCGTGCAGCGTAGCTTCTCTGGACAGGCTTAACTCTGGATTATGAAACTCTGTGGTTCTATGCAAAGACAAAAGTTTGGTGTGTAACCGCAGAATCGTTTTAGCAAGAGAATGAAGATGTTAAACTGTGACGGTTAATGACTTCCGTGAAGGAGGATGTGTTTTCATTTTTAGTTTCTTTGTCTGTTTGTTAGATTGTCAGCAGGATAACACAGAGGTTGTCGACAGGCTCTGATTACTTTTTTAAGTAAAATTACTCAAAGCACAAGGAAGAAGAGAATAGTTTGTGGTGGTGGTCTGAATCTAGATTTTGACCAAAGATTTTATTTTTTTCAAGAATGCATTAACACTGTGAGAGAGAACATTTCCAGGTTTTGAGTAATAATTCAAAACATTATTTAACTGATTTTGATGACATTATCAGACATTGTTTACAAAGGAAAAATGATTAGATTTTGGTGTTTACTATCCGGTTGTGGATCCATTAAATTTTATCTGTGATTTACAATCAGTACAAAATTTTGTAGGGCAGTTTTCCACATCTTTGTTAATAATTCCATCTCATTGTCAGGATGTGTTGGTCATGACACAGAATAAGTGATAAAATTCTGCTGATTCAAATCTGGATGTGGCTCCAATAATTTTAAGGATTTTTTTACTTTGTGAGGCAGGGCAATTTCAACATTTTTTCTAACACACTAAATTCTTCTTTGTTTTTTTCATTACACTCTCAGAAAAATGAAGGTGATTAGATTTTTATCGGGAATCCAGAATATATATATTTTAATTTGTTAACATTGAGAGAGAGGGCAGCTCTTCACATTTTCACAAGTAACTTAAAAAGTTCTTTTTGGATTTAGGTGATATTTTCAGGGATGTTGATCATGGTTAAAAGGCAGAAGTCATTACATTTTATCTAAATGTGGATCCAGGAAGTTTTTCTCAAAAGTGTGAAATAGGACAGTTTTCTTTTTTCTTTTTCTTTTGACAATAACTCGCCCACTGATGTTGCTGATGCTTCCAGAGCTCTGCTACTTTATTAATGCAGTGGAACAATCTGGTTAACTTAATTAGAAAAATAACAGTGATATGATGTTAGTTCACATTTCCAGCCCTTTTCTCAAATGTGAACCTTTTCTACGATAACTAATGTTAGATAAAGTGGCTGCTACACATCCAATGGTTATTTAAGTGAGCCTAATTCAGCGTCAGGCCAGAGTATGGAGCCTCTGAAGGGATGCTCCAAATGTGGATTTTTAGAAGCTATTAAAAGAGAGAGGCACAGCACACATAAAGGGTCACTCCTATCACGTCCCAGCTGATCACACGCAGCTGAGATCGACTCCTAAATCACGTGCTGCTTGTTTTATGGAGTTCATCTCTAAGAGCTGATTGGACAGGTGCAGACAGCTGTGCACCAAACAGTGTTGGTGGGACTTTGGCCAATCACGTTTGAGCTTAGATCATCACAGCTGAGACAGGAACCACAGGACAGGCTGCACATCACCTGAACAGAAACTATCAGACTGTGTCCCTATAACTCAATTTAAACATGAAGCAGCTCCAACATGAGGCCTTTTGTTTGGTCATGTGACCGTCATCTCTCCTGGTGTTTATGATTCAAAAGTCCATTTCTGTTATGACTGTATTCCTACATTTTTCTAATGTCTCTCGTTAATGTGACAACAGAACAAAGACTGAGACAACACTCATATCACTCACAGTGACTTTGTCATATTACAGGTATTACACAGGTTTTTAAGGACTCACTCACACTCTGCAGTCAGGTCTGGTGCCGGGTGCTTAAACGGCACTCGCGAGAGTAGAAGCTCACATGGGTTCACGTTCTTGTCTGGACTTCGCGTGAGAACAAGTCCCATAAACAGGAACTACATGTAAGGAGATGCTGTGCTGCTCACTTTTGCGACCTCGTGTCACCGGGTGTGATGTTATGTTTACATTTACTACTAACGCGAGTGTGCGGTCAAAGTAGAGTCAAGTTACATTTGTTTGTACGATTGTATTTTGAAAAACAAAGTTTCTTCATGCCACCCGGCATTTCACTTCCTGTATAGCTTGTCATATTTCATTCAGTTTGACGCAGACCCTCTCTGGCGTCCGGGAAAAATAGACTACTTGTGGATTGTTTCCGTTGTGCCGTACGGCTCCCACAACTGGACTGACACTGCGCGGGGCTAATGTGAGCCTACAACAGTGATTTTAATTATACGGATTGCATGCGTAAGCCGCACCAGAGTCAGTGTGAGCCTGGGGTTTAACTTGCCGTGATGACCTCTGTTGTGCTGATGGTGAGACGGGCCCAGGTGTAAACTAGGGCTGGGAGGATACGCTTTTCTCCCAATTAAATTTTTTAGGCACCGACTCAGTTTAAATCGCGATTTTACGATACTGACATTTTTTTCAATCTTTAGTTAGCTTTTTTAACACCAGTGAAAAAGATGAACAATGATGATGCCTACAGACTATATCAGGAAAAATACACATCACATGTGAGTCTGTTTTTAGGATTTATTCAGCTATATATTTTAACCAGCTGTTTATACTCTCTCTTCAAAAGACTGGACTGCATTAAAAAGGGGCTTATTAACACAGACTAACATGAAGCATTTACATTTGGAAAAAAAAAAAACGATTTTTGAACAAAATAAATAAATTTAAAAATTGTCGAACAAAAAATCCCGATACTTATGTGAATCCATTTTTTCTCCCACCCCTAATGTAAGTTGTGTTGTAGTTTAGAATGGCTGCGTTTCCACCGAGTGGTCTCTCCTGGTTCATTATGTTGATATGCACTCGAGGCAGGAAACTCTAATGTTGTGTTCGGGTCATACAGTTAAAGTCCAGGTTTTGATCTGATTCCGTTTTTAAAAAAATGCTTTACATTTACATTTTCTTTGGGCTGTTTATGTTCACACAGCAGTGTTTTTAAAGGTTGGTTGCACCATCACATCTCTTTTTGAGAAGAGAGCCAGCAGGTTAAGCCGACCAGAAAAGGATAATGTAATATTCATAATATTAGATTCATTGTGCCATGTAACAGTAAACAGATTAGTATTTTTCTCAATGGGACAAGCTTTTGGATATGAACAAACTCAGTGCAAAAAGAGGAGGGGCTTTAAGTGCTAACCGGTGTCCACTGTGGGCCATTAGGGGCAACAGATAGCACGGTAACTCATAACAACGTAACACCTGCAGAAATGTCCAGAGAGAAAAACACCACCTGAGACCCCCGGGTCGATCTTAAACGAGCTGAGACCATCTCTGATCTCTGAGCAGATCCATTACTGTGTTCATATTCAAAAAACTTTGCAGATCATAAAAGCTGAATCTTTCTGGGGTTCATGTTAGACATTATAAATATCCATGTCTGGAACACATGCATTAATATGTATCTTTAAGTGTTGGTCTGTCCACGTTTTAATGCTCTTCTCTGTCTCTGATCAGATTTTCCAGACTCAGTAACTGCAGGCAGAAGCAGAGACTTATAAAGATTCTGTTAGCACAGACAGGCCTCGACGATATGTTGATTAAATCCATGAACTGTAATTTAATACTTTGGAAGATTAAAAAAGTAAAAATGGAGATTTTGTTCTGCGCTTGTTTATTAAGTTCACTCCCTCCTCCATAAGTCTAAAAACACAACAGCAACTTTAAAGTTGATTCATTGAGAAATAAATACTAATAAATGTTCACTGTTATTTCATGTTGATAAGGACTGATGTTTTAAGACAGGCACATTTCTGGTCTTGTATTTTTTTACTTAACAATGAGTAATTCCCAGAGTGCAATTCAGTATTTTTGATCAAATCAAAATATCTTTCTGGTGTCATTTCTGTGTTTTATTTACTAATAGATAAAGTTAATAACGTGAATTGTAAAAATGATTCAATAAAAAAAGTTTAAATTAAATATTGACCTCCAGAATTAGAATTTTGTTTTACCCTATAGAGTATTATCTTTATATATTAGAAGATTCAAACCCCTTATGGCGGGGCTAAAAACATCTCCTTCATTTGTATATCATTCAGAATTTATAAGAAAACTTTCTTACAGTTAAAAAGTAGAATTGCTGGAGGAGCACAAACCTCGGCTGAGGCAGTTCTGATATTTTTAGGTGAGTTATGATCAAAATGTGGGAAGCTGCTGTCATGCTATGTTAACATTCATGGCTCTGCATCCAGATTTGGATCACCAACTAAATGCTCTCAGCTCCTCCCTTTGTCACGACCAAGAGTCTAAAAATGTCATTAAAGTCCACGGACAACTTTTGGAGTTCTGTGGCACAAAGTCAAATAAAGTGAAAACAGAGCGCCCTTGGCTGAGGTGATAAATGACCTATGGGCAGGGTGAGTAACACGAGGTGGGCACGAAGAATCTGAACAGATAGTCTGAAGCTGTGAGTCTTTACATCGATGTTGCTGTAGGCTCACAGTGCTGAGTGTGACACGTGGGTGTTTTCAAGTATCTGCAGACAAACAGAGAGTCGTCGACTTTTCTTGATGTGAGGAGAATCATCCTGCAGAAATACAGTTAAAATCATATTTTCACCCCTTTAGAGCCTCAATAAGAGTCTGTCTGTGAAGTACAGATGAAATCATATTTTCACCCCTTTAGAGCCTCAATAAGAGTCTGTCTGTGAAGGACTGATGAAATCATATTTACACCCCTTTAGAGCCTCAATAAGAGTCTGTCTGTGAAGTACAGATGAAATCATATTTACACCCGTTTAGAGCCCCAATAAGAGTCTGTCTGTGAAGTACAGATGAAATCATATTTACACCCCTTTAGAGCCTCAATAAGAGTCTGTCTGTGAAGTACAGATGAAATCATATTTACACCCCTTTAGAGCCTCAATAAGAGTCTGTCTGTGAAGTACAGATGAAATCATATTTACACCCCTTTAGAGCCTCAATAAGAGTCTGTCTGTGAAGGACTGATGAAATCATATTTACACCCCTTTAGAGCCTCAATAAGAGTCTGTCTGTGAAGTACAGATGAAATCATATTTACACCCGTTTAGAGCCCCAATAAGAGTCTGTCTGTGAAGTACAGATGAAATCATATTTACACCTTTAGAGCCTCAATAAGAGTCTGTCTGTGAAGTACAGATGAAATCATATTTACACCCCTTTAGAGCCTCAATAAGAGTCTGTCTGTGAAGTACAGATGAAATCATATTTTTACCCCTTTAGAGCCTCAATAAGAGTCTGTCTGTGAAGTACAGATGAAATCATATTTACACCCCTTTAGAGCCTCAATAAGAGTCTGTCTGTGAAGTACAGATGAAATCATATTTACACCCCTTTAGAGCCTCAATAAGAGTCTGTCTGTGAAGTACAGATGAAATCATATTTACACCCCTTTAGAGCCTCAATAAGAGTCTGTCTGTGAAGTACAGATGAAATCATATTTACACCCGTTTAGAGCCCCAATAAGAGTCTGTCTGTGAAGTACAGATGAAATCATATTTACACCCCTTTAGAGCCTCAATAAGAGTCTGTCTGTGAAGTACAGATGAAATCATATTTACACCCCTTTAGAGCCTCAATAAGAGTCTGTCTGTGAAGTACAGATGAAATCATATTTTTACCCCTTTAGAGCCTCAATAAGAGTCTGTCTGTGAAGTACAGATGAAATCATATTTACACCCGTTTAGAGCCCCAATAAGAGTCTGTCTGTGAAGGACAGATGAAATCATATTTTCACCCCTTTAGAGCCTCAATAAGAGTCTGTCTGTGAAGTACTGATGAAATCATATTTTTACCCCTTTAGAGCCTCAATAAGAGTCTGTCTGTGAAGTACGGATGAAATCATATTTTCACCCCTTTAGAGCCCCAATAAGAGTCTGTCTGTGAAGTACAGATGAAATCATATTTTACCCCTTTAGAGCCTCAATAAGAGTCTGTCTGTGAAGTACAGATGAAATCATATTTTCACCCCTTTAGAGCCTCAATAAGAGTCTGTCTGTGAAGTACAGATGAAATCATATTTTCACCCCTTTAGAGCCTCAATAAGAGTCTGTCTGTGAAGTACGGATGAAATCATATTTTTACCCCTTTAGAGCCCCAATAAGAGTCTGTCTGTGAAGTACGGATGAAATCATATTTTTACCC
Organism: Scarus forsteni; assembly: GCA_036419115.1. Taxonomy (NCBI): domain Eukaryota; kingdom Metazoa; phylum Chordata; class Actinopteri; order Labriformes; family Labridae; genus Scarus; species Scarus forsteni. The sequence goes on from JAZDUH010000064.1 coordinate 727,949, forward strand.
CTTTAGAGCCCCAATAAGAGTCTGTCTGTGAAGTACGGATGAAATCATATTTTCACCCCTTTAGAGCCTCAATAAGAGTCTGTCTGTGAAGTACAGATGAAATCATATTTTCACCCCTTTAGAGCCTCAATAAGAGTCTGTCTGTGAAGTACAGATGAAATCATATTTACACCCCTTTAGAGCCTCAATAAGAGTCTGTCTGTGAAGTACAGATGAAATCATATTTACCCCTTTAGAGCCTCAATAAGAGTCTGTCTGTGAAGTACAGATGAAATCATATTTTCACCCCTTTAGAGCCCCAATAAGAGTCTGTCTGTGAAGTACAGATGAAATCATATTTACACCCCTTTAGAGCCTCAATAAGAGTCTGTCTGTGAAGTACAGATGAAATCATATTTTCACCCCTTTAGAGCCTCAATAAGAGTCTGTCTGTGAAATACAGATGAAATCATATTTACACCTTTAGAGCCTCAATAAGAGTCTGTCTGTGAAGTACGGATGAAATCATATTTTCACCCCTTTAGAGCCTCAATAAGAGTCTGTCTGTGAAGTACGGATGAAATCATATTTTCACCCCTTTAGAGCCTCAATAAGAGTCTGTCTGTGAAGTACAGATGAAATCATATTTACCCCTTTAGAGCCTCAATAAGAGTCTGTCTGTGAAGTACAGATGAAATCATATTTTCACCCCTTTAGAGCCTCAATAAGAGTCTGTCTGTGAAGTACAGATGAAATCATATTTTCACCCCTTTAGAGCCTCAATAAGAGTCTGTCTGTGAAGTACGGATGAAATCATATTTACACCCCTTTAGAGCCTCAAAAAGAGTCTGTCTGTGAAATAAAGATGAAATCATATTTACACCCCTTTAGAGCCCCGATAAGACTCTGTCTGTGAAGTACAGATGAAATCATATTTTCACCCCTTTAGAGCCCCAATAAGAGTCTGTCTGTGAAGTACAGATGAAATCATATTTTCACCCCTTTAGAGCCCCAATAAGACTCTGTCTGTGAAGTACAGATGAAATCATATTTTCACCCCTTTAGAGCCTCAATAAGAGTCTGTCTGTGAAGTACGGATGAAATCATATTTTCACCCCTTTAGAGCCTCAATAAGAGTCTGTCTGTGAAGTACGGATGAAATCATATTTTCACCCCTTTAGAGCCTCAATAAGAGTCTGTCTGTGAAGTACGGATGAAATCATATTTTCACCCCTTTAGAGCCCCAATAAGAGTCTGTCTGTGAAGTACGGATGAAATCATATTTTTACCCCTTTAGAGCCCCAATAAGAGTCTGTCTGTGAAGTACAGATGAAATCATATTTTCACCCCTTTAGAGCCTCAATAAGAGTCTGTCTGTGAAGTACAGATGAAATCATATTTTCACCCCTTTAGAGCCCCAATAAGAGTCTGTCAGTGAAGTACAGATGAAATCATATTTTCACCCCTTTAGAGCCTCAATAACAGTCTGTCTGTGAAGTACAGATGAAATCATATTTTTACCCCTTTAGAGCCCCAATAAGAGTCTGTCTGTGAAGGACAGATGAAATCATATTTTTACCCCTTTAGAGCCCCAATAAGAGTCTGTCTGTGAAGTACAGATGAAATCATATTTTCACCCCTTTAGAGCCTCAATAAGAGTCTGTCTGTGAAGTACAGATGAAATCATATTTTTACCCCTTTAGAGCCCCAATAAGAGTCTGTCTGTGAAGTACAGATGAAATCATATTTTCACCCCTTTAGAGCCTCAATAAGAGTCTGTCTGTGAAGTACGGATGAAAACATATTTACACCCCTTTAGAGCCTCAATAAGAGTCTGTCTGTGAAGTACAGGTGTTTCCTGTTTCCTGTGCAGGTTTCTCTGTAGGTGTTAAATCGACCAATGAAGATTTGTTTTTGTTAGTTAATTTATGAACAGAATAACTCCAGCATTTATGAACAGATGCTGATTACATTTTAGAGAATGTCTGCCTCTGCACAGGGATGATATCATTAGATTCTGGTCTGATCTGAACCCGGATGTGGATCCAGGATTGTTACCTCCGCCAAGGAGGTTATGTTTTTGGGAGAGTTTGTCTGTCTGTGAACAAAATAACTCAAAAAGTTATGGATGGATTTTGATTAAATTTTCAGGAAATGTTCAGCATGGGCAAAGGAAGAACTGATTCGATTTTGGTGTTGATCCGGATCAGCGTCTGGCCGCCAAGATGAAAAATGGGATTTCTGTGAATAACTACTGAACTAAAATAAATTTCATTAAGAATCCAGTTGCTAATGGTATGTTTTCATGGTCAAGGAATCTAAATATTTAGATGAAATAAAGTTAGGACTAATATTTTTGGCAAAAATCACAATATTGGTGAGGACTGTGGGGCTGGCGGAGGTCTGCGCTCTCCAAGTGCTTTTCTAATTTTTTAAGGATTTGTTAAGATTAATCTAAACTGACGTTCTCAGTAGATTTAAATGACCTTTATAGACAATGACAGTTTTTATTGATACCAGTGCTGTTAACAATCCTGATAATCGATCCAGTTCCCTTATTGATTCCTGCTGATTTTCGTTGTCTGAAATGTCAAACACACGTCACAGCATAGGTAACTGCTTCTGCTGGTGTTTCCACTCTCTTAAGGACGTGCAGTAGGAGCCTCTAGTAAAAAATTAAACCACAATTCTGAACCCTGTCAGTGGAAGGAGTTGATAAGGGAATTGATTAGCAAAAAGACTCATGATATCGACTCTTTGATGGAGCTGTTAACGATTCTCAACTGGAATTAGATTTATATTCCTTAATGGCACAGAGAAGAAGTGGGAAAACTGAGGACTTGATCCTCCTCAAACTAAAGTCAAGGACCTGTTTTTGGTTTACAGCCAAAAAGCTGAAGCTTGTGGGTGGTTAACATTTGCTGCAGATGCTGCAGATGCTTCAAAGATTCAAAGTATTTTCTGCTGGTTGATCGTCACAGCGACCAAACCCTGACACTCATCCTGCAGAGACTTCAGTGAGATCATTTTATTGTTTTACTGTCTTTAGTCTCACTTCCTGTATGCTATCTAAATATCCTCTCAGATGTCCGTCTGGTAGCTAACTGGACTTTTGTTCAGTTCTGAGGCGAAGGCAGGAGTGTCAGCACAGAGTAATGACGTCAGAGCAGACTCTGAGGGACAGCTCTACCCAGCATGCTTTGCTGTGAGTGTTTCTGCAGTGCTCATAAATATTGAAAGGTTATGAAAAGAGAGAGAGGAGGCCGATGGAAGAGCAGAGAGGCTGCACAGAGCTGCAAACAGAAGTGAGAGGTTGTACTGTAATGACAGGAAAAGGGTGGACATGATGTGTGAGCCAGCCAAGACGTGAATCAGGAGTTCAGGGCTGCATCTGTGTGTCACGCTTCTTTATCGTTCAGCTGAGCTGCAGGCAGGAAAGTTAAACCAGAAACAGAGCTGCACAGACAAAAGGAGCAGGAGAGTAAAACAGTGTCTGTGGTCCTGTGGAGATCTGACAGGAGAGAAGTGCTTCTCTAATCTACAGGATTATTCTCAGTAAATTTGGATCAGACTTTCAGACTAAATGGAAAAAGAATAAATAATGCAGTTAAGAGGGGAGTGAAGCAGTGTTCTCTTTAGGGCCGTTCTCATTAACACCAATATATACCTTTGATTTGGTTATTCTAACATTTATCTCTTCAGAGATTCAGATTGTAAAATAAAAGATGATTTCCATTTACTGTTTAGTTTATTTTAATCATGCAGCAAAAGGCAGTGGACTATATGGAAAAAAACATTTAGTGTAAAATGAAATGAAAAATATAGGTAAAGCAGAACTATGTAACATAAACCAGCTCCAATCAACTGTGTTCTTACAGTGTTTATAGTCTTACAGTTGTTAGCGTATAAGTATTTTTTTTTTTTTAGAGTTTGGGTTTTGAACATAACAATTTCATTCAAAATATAATTAAACAAAATTACACAAAATGACAAACAAAGAAAAAATAATAATATCAATAATAACAGTCATGATAAAAAATAAATAAATAAATAAATAAAAAGGTTATGTGGGTAACACTGGTGTGCAGCAGTGAGTAGGGTATCTTGCAGCTTAGTTGCTGCTAATTTTTTACCTAGTCTGATCTAAGAGGTCTAATAAACTCAATCCAGTTCCAGTAGTCTTCAGATACATTTCTCTTCAATCTCAAAGTAAAAGTTAGTTTTTCCATAACAAATATTTCATACATTACATTAAACCAGTCTGATAACAACCACTTTTTTGTTACCGTTTTTTTATAAGCAACCAAGATAACTACAAATAAACTGTAGACGGTTCCTGGAGTTGACGTATAAGTAATTTTAGGTATAAATATCACTACTGTCTACAATTAACATATATAATTATAAGATAACTTAAAACGTAGTTTAGAACAGATAAACTATGGGGAAGATTTTGTATGTTTAATGAGATGGATAATGATGAATACTGTTGACATTTAAGTAGTTTATGTATACACTGTATTTTTAATATGCAGATTTGTACTATATGGATATATAATGTATATATGGATTTTTCTAAAGCTCTTACTTATTATAAGAATGTTTCTGTTTGTTGTCTTGGTGATTCATATGAAGAAGGAGGTTACTATTACCCATGAATTTATGTTGTTTCCATGAATTATGACAGTGGGTAGTGATCTATAGATCAGTTCTGTACCCGATTAAAAGGAAGGGGAAGGACTAGAGAAGCTCTTTGCTTCTTTCTGTTCCTCCTGAAACTGGTTGCAAGTGTTTGTACCCACTTGCTTAATTTGTATGATGCACAGTACAGTTTGGTTTACATATTATTTTTATTGATTTGGTTGTTGTTGTTTGTCATTATTCATTTCCTTTTTTAAGTTTGAGATAAATAAATAAAATAAAAAAATATGTTTTTGTATCTCTGTTAAATATATATGTATAAAGAGACAAGAAGGGCTAGAGGACACTGGAAAAAATGGATGTTGCAATATTTTTTTCCCACCTGGATATCTGCAGTGATGGGCAGTCATGTCTCTATAAATATTGACATTAGCAGCTTAGTTACTTTTTCCAGCAGCTTTGTGGTGTTGTTGTTTTCTGAGTCTAAAAACCTTTTAGTAGTTTAGCTATTTTACTAATCAGGCAGGTTTTGTTCATGACAGAGGGACAGCAGCAGGACTGTCGAACAGTTTTCTGGGAGAGTACCTGACAGTGAGCGGACACGTGGTCGTGTAGATGAAGCAGATGTTTCAGCATCAGTCTAACTTTTATACCTCAGCGTCTGTGCTGCAGCAGGACTCATGGACCAAAGGTGTCAGGGACAGACAGGCAGGTAACTTTAAGAGCTTGTTTTGTGTTTATCAGCCTCAAACATCATTCACCTATTAATAAGTTATTTCCATAGGTCTTAATGAAGTGACAAACATATTAAACTTATTTGATTTTAGACAGTTAAAGCTGTGGTCTACGATTTGAAACTGCAGCCTGCCCCCCCTTCCCTCACCTCTCCCCTCCGTGTTCCAAGATCCCGCCCCCAGCTCGTGACGCCTCATAAAGCCCCCTTGGGCAGAGCTACGAGCGACTAGCACAATATATCAGCAGCAAACTCAATCAAAAACAGCTCAGCTCAACTGAAAGTATCAAACACGACAGACATCCCCCTTGTAACACACAGCAGTAGCCATTTCAATTGGACCGGCGGCAATGCGGGTCTGGCGCCGCCAGAGCAGAGCCGAGTGTGGGGGAGGATTTATCTTTCTCAGCCTGTCCTCCCCAGCTCAGCTTACAGTGCAAACGATTAGCGGCTAACAGGCTAACCCGCTCCCCTACAAGTTATTAGCCCGTGCAGGCACAAACTAACCAGAGTTATTCAGCAGACATCTCCCACTGTAGTAAACAAAGCCATTACCTGATCAACCAGGGGCGAAACGGTCGATGCTGAAGGTCTGACGGCCGGGTTGAGGCTATTCGTTAGTTAGCCGTTAGCCCGCTAACAGGCCTCAACCCGCGGGCAGAGCTCCGTTGGGCCCCGCGGGAGAGGGAGGCGGCTTCGGTCTCGGCGCTAGGCTTTTCCGGCTCCATGATAGTTCAGTAGCTAACGCTCCTAGCTGCTCACCAGAGGTAGAGGGGAGGAGACGGGACCATGACGCACTACGCATGACGCTGCGTAGCGAGGGAGACGAGGATTGGATGGACTCACAGACCAACTCACGGACCAATTAATAGTCGCAGGTTCTTAGGTTTGATTGGTCAGCTAGTATGCAGCTTTTCAGCGGATATACTGAATGGATTTTTTTCGTTCTTTTTGGTCTTTATACTGTGTAGATAGGACCATAGGACCATAACAGCCTTATAAACGGTGTTATTAATATGTACAAAGCTTCCAAATCGTAGACCATAGCTTTAAGCAGTTATCTAGTCACCTCCATCACACTGTGAGAGCGAGCAGTTATCCACAGTTTAGCTCATAACTTAGTGATTCTGTCCAAAGGGAGTAAGCAGCATTTAAACAGGACTTTTCCTGATGTAAGGGAAACATCAGTCTGTTAGGAGCTAAGGTAGGTCACAAAGAACCAGTTAGCATCATTTAGACATCTCTGATGTTAGCTGAGTGTGTCCAAATCCTCCAACATTTTCTTCAGCTGTAAGCAGAGCTAAACTCTAAACTCTTCCCTCTGGATCTCCTCACAGAGGTCCAGGGGCACGAAAGAAATTTCTGATTACCAAGGGCACGAGATGACACTTAGAAAAAAAACCCCGAAGTGACTGCTGTTCCCGTTACATAGAAATTTTTTCCGAGTTTTTTGTGGTGGCCCTGGTTCTACCAGGGGTCCAACATTAAGATGAGTTTATACCATCAAAATAGGTTATCTATAAATACTATTACTTAGCTTCACGGTCGGGTCAGACAGGGCTGGACTGGCCTGGATACTCAACTTCAGGAACAAGACAATTAAAACTAGAGCAAATTTATATTATTCAGACACGTCTTAGAGCACCGGGCTGTAAGTAGACATATATAGCCGGCTACAAAACTACGATACTAACTTTCCCAAAAATTGCTTGTTGTCACACATCAAAAACTACCGCTACGTAACTAGAAAGAGATACATTACCTCGTGGCTTTGCATCCTGTAAGTTGTTGAAAATAGAAGTTGTAAAGCAATGCAGAGTTCTGAGGAAGGTCTGAGCTGCATTCATTAGCATCACAACAAACACACGCTTTGGCTTGGGTCACATCTTTTGGTGCGTTCCAGTTGTAGTCAGAAGTAGGAATTTCCAGGTTCTGAGTAGGAAACTGCAACTGGAACGTCCCCTGAAGTCTGAATTTCCTACTGGGAACTCGGTGAAACCTCACCACCCCCGAGTTGACAATGGAAGATGGATGCCCCCAGTGTGAACAGTTATTTAGCTCCTGTAATAATCCATTTATTTGCACTTCTGACTGGGGTGTGTGGCTCTAGATCAGCTATATTCAGAGTGTTGTTAGACTTATATTTACAAAAATGCTGCCATAGTGATAATCACATTCTTCATGTGATATTTGTGAACAACAACACAGGGCGTGCTAACAACAGCTAACAATAGCCTGGTAGATCAGCATGTTTTTTTCAGACTTCAACTGGAACGCCGATAAGTCTGAGATGATGTCACTCCCAGTTCCGAGGTTACTTGAACGCAGCATTACGACAGTCGCCGTGTGTGCTCATGGGTAGCAGAGTCTTTATGTCACCAGTAATAGATTCTCCTCACAGCACCTTTAAGTAATGACATGCAGAGAAGGAGCCAGAATCAGAGAGTGTGCCGCCCTTTTTTAAGACATCAGCCTCCTATGTAGAACAGCGATGTGACTACTAGTGATCTACATTTAGGGTTTTCCGGTGTCTTTTCAGTTTTTCTTCCAATCTGTGACACTGGAATATAAAAACAAACATAATTTTTTTAATGCTATAGCCAAAAATTATTTTGGTGTCATAAAGCATCCGTCTTGTCCTTGAATGCCTCCATGAGCACAGTGCGAGTCATGTAATATTGATTCTGTACACATGCACACAGTGGGTGTATGAATGTGGTTAAATATGCAAGTGCCCCTGTTTTCACCACCTCATGCTCTTCTTCTGTGCTCCAGTGTGAGTATTTGTCTGTACATGTGTTTTTAGTTTCCTTATGATGGGGCTCAAACCAAACTGATGCAGTCATCAGTAAAATATGAGCATGTATAAATGTTTGATTGGATATGTGAGTCTCTTCCTGTTCCTTTGTGTTCAGTTTAAGCTTTACTGTGTGTTACTGTTCTAATACTCTAGGATATTATATTTGAACATCAGAAGACAGTATGTGTGTGTGATGTGCGTAGGGTGAGTCATCCAAAATGTACTAAACACATATCCCAGCATGCCACACAAAGGGAGGAGGCTTTGATTGTACTGGCTGCAGAAGCAGTGGCCTGATGGAGGCTATAAATATTTCAGATGCTCTGTTTTAGCATGGCCATGGAGGAGACAACAGGAAGATCCTCGTTTTGATGCGTCTCATCATTGTTTCACGAGGAAAGAAGCACTTCTGAGCGCTGTTACAATAATAATCTGAACAGAATCTCATCATCCCTTTGTCAGCACTCAACACTTATTCTGCTGTCTGATACAGAGCAGAGGAGTCGGACAGGCAGGGCTGCTGGTTGATGCTTAACCTCATGTTTACCCGCCTGCACTCTTATTTATAGAAACTGTTTCAATCATTTAACCCTTTAACTACCAGCTCAACTGTAGAGCTCAGCAATGAATACAAGGATATCCAATATTTTAGAAATAAAAAAATCAGAGCATTGATATGATTCTGTCAAAATGTTAGGGGTCAGAGAATAATACATGCAAACATTTGTCCTGTTTCTTGGTGTGGGATTTAAAGGTTTAAAAAGTTATTAATGTAATGCACACATATTTGGGAAAAATAGACTATAGACCCCAAGACCATAGATTATAGCCAGAAAATTCTAAGTTTTTGGAGCTGAAATGTTTGTTTCACTTTCTGCTAAAATCCATAAAAATCAAAATGTCCATAAAATTCAACATATAGATTTTTCGTATCTCATTTGATACATTAGGTGTTTTTGGAAACTGATAATCCATTTGAGGACATGTTTTTTTTTTTTTTTTTAATTTGTTGATCATATTGAGTAGAAAGAGGTACTATTGAAGTATGTATCAAATATGATACAATTGGCTTTATAGGGTTAAAACAGATGATAATATGTTTGACAAACACAAAAATGCTTTTCAATCAATCAAACTTTATTTATTTGCACTTTTCATCCAAAAATGTAGCACAAAGTGTTTTACAAACATACAGATGAATTATATAAAGGATTTATGACCCTAACCCACTAAAAAGCATCATAAAATAAAAGACAATAATAAAGCACACTGCTGTACCCTGTACTGAGGAAACGCCATCTTAAAAGTTTAAAATGAGAAAACACTGGAGGCTAGGTTAAAGTGTAAAATTAAATAAATCATAAAATAAAATTAGAAAAAGAATTAAACGAAATAATAAAAAAATAAATAATAAATTGAATTGAAGTAAAAAAAAATAGAAAAACTAGAAAATAAAATGAGGAAAGATAAGAAAGAAAATAAATAGATAAAACCAGATAAAATAATAATCTATGAGCTGGTGTTCGACACAGTGTTGGAGCCTTACAGTACCATCCTGTCAGTCCACCAGCTCGTAGAGAACACAGAGGAAACCTACTGCATTGTAGGTTTTTGATGAATAACAGATATTATATACATGATTCATATCGGTAAGAGATGAAGTATTAAAATTATTATGTTAATAATAATAACAGCTTTTAGCTTTTTGAACCTGTAAATCCCACACAAAGAGAAAATCAGTTATTTTGGTTTGTTTGCATTTTTTCTGTGTCCTAAACAACTGACAGAAACAATTTGTTATTTTTTAATATATTAAATATTCCTGAATTTATTGAGCTCCACCAAACCATTAAGCTGGGAATTAAAGGGTTAAGGATGTGTTGTACTGTACTCATAGTGTTTTGTCAGATTAGACTGAGGATTTGACGTCAAACATCTTTGTGAAGGTCTTGTTTCAGATCGCTCTGCACTGACGGAGCTCATCGGTGAGCCTCAGATTTAAGTCTAACTCCACGCTGCAAGAAGCTCGCTCTCAACAAGACATTCATTTTAGAAGAAGTCCCACACCATGAATATTTTATGACAATGAGTATGAAGTGTAACCTCGAAGAGACTTTAAAATGTCCTGTACTCTTATATGGAGCTGTTCTGATGCAGACACTTGACTTTTTAAACTCTTTTATTCCAGCTTTTCTCCATCTCACACTCAGACCATCCACCCATCTATCAATACTGATGAACTCCCACTTTGTCCAGCCTTTGTGGAGTGAATTGATTTTTCAATCTCAAGGCTATGAACATAAAAATTCATTTTAACAGGAAACGAACTCGAGCTACTGGCTCCTGCTGAGCAAGCTATCTGTAAACTATCTATCTCTATAGTTTACCATAGTTTACTATATACTGTGTGTCTATTTCACCTGCTGTCTGTGTGAGTGTGTGTTTAACATAAAAATTCATTTTTTTAACAGAAACAGACAATAAAGTTCTATCTGTCTATCTATCTATCTGTCTATCTATCTATCTATCTATCTATCTATCTATCTATCTATCTATCTATCTATCTATCTATCTATCTATCTATCTATCTATCTATCTATCTATCTATCTTTCTATCTATCTATCTGGGCTGATGCTGGGATGAGTCTAAAACATGGTAGTATTAGCATTTAGCTCTTGATTGTGATATTTTAGACTAAAGTTTGGTTGGTGTTAGGGGTGTCCTGATGAAACTTTTTCTCTGATATGAAACTGATATTGCAGCATTGAGTATTGGCCAATTCTGATGTCAATCTAAAACAATATCAGCAGAAATCAAACAGACTTTTATTCCTTATTCTGTAGTTTGGACTGAAAGAAAAGTCTTGAGCAGGTCAGATTACTCAAACAGAGAACAGTGGTCGGCAATAGTAGGTATGAGAAAAACTGACCTATTTGTTATTAACCAATGGGTTCAGTACATTTAACCTTAAACATAAGAACATAGTACGGTGAAATAAAGTAAATCAAAAATAAATTAGAAGACCCTGAAAAGTAACCTGAAGAAAGGAGCTGATAATCCGAGCTCTTCAGTGTTGGACAGTCGTCTTTAATCCAGTAGGTCACGTCAGCATGTACGATAAAGTTACATGAAAGTAAAAAAACAGTGTTAGTGACCTCCATCTCATGACTCACAATTGGCTGGTTAGGTCAAAGGGCAACACAGAGTCAAGAGAAAGTTTAAATCTGATTGATGGAACAATCCTCCAATCACCTGTCAGATGTTCTGTTGAAGGTTCTTCTCGTTCTCTCGAGCTCTTTCACAGATGAACAATCTGGTGTGTCAGGAAACTCACAGCCTGTCCTGACAAATGCTGAAATAGTTATTTAATTTGGACACAAACTGCACAGTGAGTGTAAACTCCAGCAGCTGGCAGCAGCACCTGTTTGTGTAGCAGTGTTTTGAATGTTGTGGTATCTCGATCACTCGTGATGTGCAGATGTTGAAGAAGGCTCTGTGACTCTGCTCTGCTTTATATCAGTTTATTACTAACAGCTGACAGCTTAACAGGGTCAGGAGCTGAGCTCATATCTTCTCCTAAGCTCTAGTCAGCCATTAGACAGCTGTTTGACCTTTGACCTTTCTGATGACCTTGGTGAAGGTCACAAGGCATAACGATCGGTTTAACAAAGCTGTTTCCTGAACTCCAAAGCTGTGCTCGAAATCGCTCACTATCACAGATATAGTCACTATATCATGCGTTCGCCATTTTGTAGTGTTGTTACTTTCATTCACTCTATAGTGCACTACAAAATACCCACAATGCACAGCAAAGGTGCGTGTACATACTCTCGTATACCACAATGCAATGCGGCCGTGTTTTTTCATAAAGAAGAGAAAGGAGGCTGTTAGGCGCTGCTTTCATTCATAACTGTAAATAAACATTAAAGTATCTTTAACTCGTTCCTAGCGTAGCTCTTTAACGTCTGTTAGCGGCTGTAAACAGCTTCAAAATTTGTTACTTATTCTCCTGACTGCCCAGTTTGTTTATGTGAATTTTGGCTCGCCCACTTCGGTCACAGGAATAACCGGCTCATCAGCTGACGCTACGACGTTTAGAAAATTTCAGTGTAGTGTCTGAAATGTCGTTTGGTCATTCTCTATATAGTCCACTGTTTCATTTACACTACAGAGGGGACAGAGAGTGAGAGAGTGGACGACTTCAAACACAGCTCAAGTGTTGCTGGAGCTTGTTTGGAGCTATACATCCTTTAGGACCGGTCATGTGTGGGACGTCAGGGTCATCAGGGTCATCCTGCTGCCCTCTAATAAATAAACTCCTAAGGATGTATACTTTAGCATTTCAGGGATCAACATCAGATTCTTCAATATCAGGAAAGTCAACTGTTTGACTTTGTTTCCACTCAAACCTTTAGCCTATAGGCTAACTGTTTTTCTGTACTCAGACAGATCCCTCGGTCTGAGCTGCACTGCCCAATCAGAATCCTTTAGGGCAGGAAGAAGAAGAGCTAGCACGTGTGGCAACAGCAGGAAGTGACTGCTAATACAGAGATTAGCACAGATGCTAACAGCTTCAGTGGCAGTATTATCAGATCTGGACTGAATTGCTTTACTAAATAAAAACAAATGGCAACATTGAAAGTATTTATAAATGACAAAGGAGTTTTCACTCCACTTCTGACATGTTTTTGTGAGAGGAGCACCTGCATACTTAAACATCTGATCGGCCCGTACCGAGTGTGATTCAGTCTGGTGTGGAAGGTTAGCCTTTTCAGTGCCTCCTTAAAACTGGAAGTCTCTTTTTCAACATTAAGTCCATCCACTCTGTCTGCTGGTCTGAAGAAGATGCATCACAGTAACTGTGCCATCAGCTTTTCCCATGAGCTCTGAGTCCTCCTGACGAGGTCGTTCCTCAGAGTTAGAGTCTGAGCTGAGGAGCTGCTGGTGGCTGATGCTGTGAAACTGTGGCAGAAACAGAAATGAAGAGTGAGGTGGCATGTGTATGGGTCCCTGTGGGGCTCACAGCCAGGTTTATCAATGACATATTTAAAGGTTGGTCCACACAGAAAACAAAATGGCAGCCATGTGTGGATTTTAATGAACATTTAAAGAGGAATGATTTAAGCTCATCGTCATGCCAAAGCTCTTTGAGAGTGCATTTGGCTTTTTCTTTTCTTCTTCTCATCATGTGAGGTTTCTCCCTCACAGCAGATGGATCATTCTGCCCTGTGTAAACACTTTACTGTGTGAAAACTCACCCTGTCACATCCTGAGCGATCCTTCTCATGTGTGTCTCATTCACTGGAGAGTCGCTCTGTCTTTTCAGTAGAAGCAGGTCTTTGCTTAAACCCACCAGGGTTCATTACTGTGATCCATCTCCCTCCCGTCGGTGCCAATGCTAGCATACTGTGGCATCGCGCAGCTATATTTAGCTCGCTTTTGTGAGTGAGTGTGTCTGTAGGTAATTTATCTTTATATGTATTATTTTTAAGCTTTATGTGAACAGGTTTTAGCTTATTTATCAATAAAATAGTCACACTGTTCTTTATGATCTCTGCCTTTACAGTGGTATTTATAGTAATTTACACAAGATAGTTGTATTTGAAATATTTGCAAACTTAAACATTGGCTTCCACTATCTACATGTCTTTGCATGTGTGATCTAATATAATAATTTTAAAAAATGAATTAAATTTCAGCTACAAGCTAGAGGACAATTTGATTTATTTTAGAGATGTAAGTATATTTTCACGAGGACAGTTTCAGATTCGGCTTATGAAATCAAAATAGTTTGAACAAACCAGTCCAAAATGATACATCTATTAGGAAATGTGAATTTAGCATTCTCTATCCTTTACAGATCACAGTAAGAGAACAATGCAAAGTTAGTTTGCTGGAGTTGGTGTGTCTTCTGCTAAGGTAGCTTTTGTTTCGGCTCTGCTCTTTCAGCTTGATGCTTAAAGTTATATTTTATTATGTCGGTGTATTGACACAGCCTAAAACTGATGCTTCAGATGAAGATGGAGCCAAACTGCTCTTTGTATTAGCAGTCTTTTATTTACGGGTTTGAGAGCAATACATATATATATATATATATACATTACAATACATGGCGAAGCTGAAGAAACCTCCAGAGTTGGTCTTGTAGCAAACTGTACTGCTGTTTCAAATCATCAAACGGTTTAAGGATATCACCTTTATAGACTTTGGCTAACTCATGGATACCCCATTTGACCCATTGCTTCCAAATAAAGGTTTTATTGCCAGTGTTTAACTTTAGATTCTGCCAGATTATTCAAATGTGGGTCTGAAACGTTCCTCCATACCTGTTAGAGGTGAGAAGCAGTTGGGTGAGCCTCTATGTGTTCAGATGGTTTTGTGGATGGGCAGTTTATCATAAGCAGAGGGGTTAGCACAGATTTGACTCCACACCACAGCGGAGCTCTCTCTGCAGGCAGTGGTGTCCAAGGTTTAATCAGAAATAGATTTGGATTTATACTTCCTTACCTTCTTTTCAGCCTGTGCCAACAGTGAAGCTGATGTTGTGTATGTGTTTATACTTTTGTAACCATCCCAAAGTTACACTTACCTTGCTGTGCAGCTGGATCCACCTGATTCATGCTTTGTAATCAGACAGATCAATCTTGCAAAGTCAAACAGTTTATCTCGATCTACAGACACACGGCCCAATCAGAGTCCCTCAAAGCAGGAAGAGCTGGGAGCTATAGTGACAGGAGGGAGCGAATGCAGACTAGCATAGATGCTAACAGCTTCAGGAGAAGTGTTGTCAGATCTGGACCAACAGATAACAGCACAGAGCATTGATCAGTGGTGAGGGTATGTTGTGCTGTACACCGTGGCAGTGTTTAACTCCTCCAGCATCTGATTGGCTGAACTGGATGTGATTGACAGACCAATCATTCATTCACCTGCTCTGAAAGGTTCTTCCCTCTCCAAACACTTCCTCTGGGCTGTTGTCCAGTCGGGCTGGTGAATATTTTCTGTATATTGATGTGTCGTGTCAGGTTAAAGCCACAGTGCAGAAGAAGATGACAGCATGTTGGACTGTGAAGAAGAAGTTTTAGTTTATAAACCTGAAGTGACAGGAGCTGTCACTCTGATAAAGGTTTGTGAGGATCAGGCTGGATGTGGGACTTTTGTATTTTTCCAAACAGAGCTGTATGTGAAGCTGAAAAGACGAAGACGGCAGAGTCCAACACCTCAGAAGAATCAGTAACAGTTTATCCAGCAGCTCCTGTTTTGGTTCAGCCGTGCGTGACTCATTGTTTGTGTGGAGTGTTACTCATCTGCAGGTTTTGTTTCTATCAGCCTCTTTAGCACAGAGCATTTGTGTGTTTCACAGCCTGGTGTGTGTGTGTGTGTGTGTGTGTGTGTGTGCAGAATGCAGGTGCCCGTTATAGACTGGCACAGATAAAACTGATTAAATAGCAAACCTGAGATGGAGTGCTCTAACCTTTTTGCTTTTAATATCCACCTGTGTGTGCCGTCAGAGCCGTGTTGCTGCAGTTAGCTCCCCTGTTGTAATATCTTTTGGCTTTTTTCTCATCTGTGTGATTATTTTGGTTCAGTATTGAGTGTGTGAGTCTGTGTTTCACAGAGAAGAGGACACTAAATCAGATCTGTGTGGGCTGTCCTACAAACACTCAGAAACGTGTCGTGTTACAGCAGATGCTGACAAACAGGCCTGCAGAACAAGAGGACCACACAACAGCACAGGATCAGGAGTAACAGGAGATGTTTCTGCTCTGGGTAACTGTAGAGGAGCTTTCACCTGAACACACCTGTACTCAGGTGTTTAAGGTCTCAGTTTATCAGAGGATCATCAGTTAAATGCTGAATTTAAGGTGTTATTGATCACACCTTAAATATTATCAAGAATTTAAGTATGTTACACTTTAAAGAAATCCTCTCTGCTTTCTTGATTTAGGAGTTTGAAGCAAAATGAGTGCTCTGTTCTTGACTTTTAGATGTATTTCTTTAAGTGTTGCAGTGCTGGTGCACCAGTGTCCTTAAACCCTGACTGTAGCATGATTCATGGTTTATAAATCCACCAGGTCACGAGTGTCTGCGTGGGTTTTTCTGCCTCAACATGCATTTTCCAAAAATATTTCAAAGATATGGACGACAAAAAGATGGTGGACTCTGAAGTGCTTATTATTTCATTGCTATAGAAATGATCAACAGACATTTTTTTTAGATAAACATAGCATATACTATCTATCTGCATCTATCTATCACGTTACATTCCACTCCTCTTATCTATTCATTCATTCATCTATACTTTATTCTTATTACTTACTGTATCATACTTTGTTATTCTATTATGCACCTTACCTTTATTATTTTATTATATATTTTTTATCTTATTATTAGGGCTGTCACTTTAGTGCATTATTTAGATTAATTAATTACACCACAAATTAATGGGTTATAAAAGTTAATCACAGATTAATCATAGCACACAAACATTTTGATATTGTCCAGCTGGAGGACCCGCACATGGCAGTGGCACGTGTCACTTCACACATGCGTCTCCAGTCAAACCAAACAAAGCCCAGGTGACAACAGGAATGGCATATTTAAGACTTAGTCTGATTTTATTTTGAATGTATTTATCTATATTTGTACTACATTCTTTAATAATCCATCAGGCCTAATTGTTTTGCTGGATGTCCTCGACCTTTTTCTTATTTTGAATTTGATTTATGAAACACACTTAAAGTGTAATTTGAGTTGCCTGATTGAGCTTAGAATTTTCTGGACAAGTTGTCCTGACTTTGGTTTTATTTAGTCACCAATAAAAATGTGGATTTACAAATCTTCACTTCTTAGTGTATTCATTTGATTAGTCCTGCACTACAATTTTATAATATCCTAGAATTCAAATTCTTTATTTGGGTACTTTAAGCAGATATGAGATTAAAATGTGATTAATTAGATTAATTAATTATAAATCTGGTAATTAATTAGATTAATTTTTTTTAATTATCTGACAGCACTATTTATTATTTAATATAAAATTTTTGTCTTATCTTATTTTACTTCACTTATGTTTGCACCGTACTTTATCCTATTTGTCTCACACTGTTTTACGCTGACTGAAGGGCTTTTGCAATTTCGCTGATCTTGTTGCAATGACAAATAAAGTTCTATTCTATTCTATTCAAATTGAGAAGAGTTACAGTTTTAGAGTTGTCACATCCCACAATTGCAGATTAAGTAAAATCTCTGAAAGTTGAAATGGAGTTGAGGTAAAAACAAGATTAAAAAAGATGTTTCATAAATTCAGATCGACCTGCCCCGTTAGTGGACCAAAGAGATGCCGTAAGCCTCTGTTAGTAAAAATCTTGACAATAGGAGGCTTGGCAAAAACAGACGGAGCCATACCGACCTTCATCAAGCTGGTTTGTTCACAGAACAGAGATCAAACCACTTTTCCTCCCCGTCTGTTCCTGTCAGACTCAGAGCTTCAGTTTCCTAAACATGTTCTTCAGATGCTTCACTCTGCAGGTCAGTCATGGTTTAACCAGCTTTACCTGATCGCTCCGAAGCTTCTCACAGAAGCTCAGTATTGGGGTGATATATGCTGAGGCTGCAGGACATTCATGCACCTGGTGTGAAAGCTGTGGCAGCACTACATGTGTGAAACAGGTGTTATTTTACATTTTCTCTGGTCATCTTCCTCCTTTATTCACAGTTTCTCCACTGGGAAAAGTTCTCATCATGGGTGGTTGATGTGCCGGGTGGTAGGTTGGGTTAAAATCCCAAATCCTTCATCCGTGGGTTTCTTTTAGGTGTGATTCTGCCCTTTTGACAGATTATCTGCAATACAATGTTTAGTATTTTGATAATAAAAGTTCATTTTGATACACTGTAGCAGACCCGTGATGTTTCAGGAATTTTGGCCCTGGTAAACGTTACTATATCAACTTCAACTTCAACTTTACTATAATCTCATGGGGAAATAGTTTTTCAGCAGCAGGCATCAGCACACCAGTGCATGATAACACATAAATTAAACAGGCATCAGGAAAATCAGGAAAAATCCGGAAAAGTCCTGAACTCAAGTGAAAAAGGACGACACTTAAACCACAAAATGCCGAAGACAAAAAATCAGGCCAAACTCATAAAGGTCATTCAGTCATCAGAGTGCTGTGCAGTAGATAAATAAACAGGAATGATGTAAAGCAGGTAAAAAGAGATTCAATAAAAAGCCAATAAATAGTCAAGGAGTAAAGTCTAAAAGTCAACAATCAGTTCTCTCCACATTCATGAAGCACAAGACAAAGAAAACTGGTCAGGCCGATGAATTAAGGTTGTCAATAGTAACCGGAATAAAAGAAGTTCTGGCTCGCCTGGTTTTGGTTCTGTAACTTCGTCCAGAAGGGAGAAGTTCAAACTCAGCAAAAAGAGGTGATCAGGGCAGGTCAGGATTTGTTGGGCTCTGCTAATAACACTTCTACTGTAGATATCCTGCAGCTGAGATCACCTCACTCACTATTTTGACCAGATTAACACATCTGATTTTATTGGACAAAGCAAGACAACCAAACCAAGCAACCACGTGAGAGCGCTTTCTATAAAGCACTGATAAAAAAGAGACAAGAGAACCTTACACACCTTTAGTGTGTTGGCTTCAAATTGAAGTATATTATTGATAATTGTTCCCAGATATTTGTAATGAGAAACAATCTGAACATCCACGTCATGAATGACAGTAGGACTGACACTGGGCTGTGACTTTCTCAAATCAATAATCACGTCTTTACTTTTTAAAACATTAATCTGCAGACAGAAATCTTTGCACCAAGTAATAAAATCATCAATATATGTGCAGCTTGTACTAGTGCAGTTTGCAAAGTAATAAAAATAAAAATATGGATTAAAGACACTCTGGCTTAACCTGGCGTCAGTGGTGGAGTCTGTAGGGGTCAAGCCTCGCTCTGGCTGTCTGTCTGTCTTTTGGCCTGACACTTAACCACAGTTTGTCCCACTGCTGCATCAGGGCCACGTAAATAGAAGGGCGTGGATGGGTTTGTGTTACCTGTGGATAACCTGCAGAAAGTCAAACCCATCAGTGAGTGAGTGTGAGAATGAAAAAGGAAGAAGTGGTAGATGTGTGACGTGTAAAGACCAGGACATCACAGGCCTATATGATGTTACCTAGAGCTCATTAACAACTTCATCCGTTTTGTCTGGCAGTTTTCTTTCTCATGATGAAGCCACACAAAGCTGTAGAGACATCAGGAGTGTGTGGATAAACTGAGGTGGCTTCAGCAAACTGACTTTGAAACTTTGGTGCGAGGGTGAATGGGTGTAAATGAGTAAGGGTCACCTGCAGTGTTAATAGCGGAAGTATGTGTTAAATAATCTATAATTAATAAGTTATTTCTGTGATGTGTTTCATTAGAAGTCCATGCAGCCATACAGAAGTTGTTGTAGTTGTGTCTAAACGTGATGCCAGAGTCAGTTTTTCACAGTTCTTAACACACAACAATCGATAATTTGGCACAGTTTGCAAAACCCTTACTTCAAGTACCAATTGCTTGGCCCAATTTGTCACATCTAAACACTCGCTTATCTGCATTAGACTCTGACTTTCCTTCTTTACACTCTGATGTCAATCACACATCACCTTGTTGTCAAAGCTGTACACACAATGGTCAGCTGTTGCACACACACCCCAACTGAAATCTCAAAGCATCAACCCACAACACACAACTATGCAAACCTCTCAACACCCAAGTCTGGTGAGCAATTTTCAATCAGGAGAAGTGCAGCATAAAAGGGCCTTGAGCCTGTGCTTTGGTTGGTGAGCACTGAACAATGGACAACGACAACCAGAGAAGGAGAGGGGGAAGAGGGAGAGGACATTTTGACTTTTTGTTTGTTTGTTTATGCACATTTTCTTTAGAAATGCGTGTGCACTGAAACACTAAATAAAAAAATGATTTGCTGCATACTTGTGTGATATTTTATGTTTGAAGAAGTGGACCTACAAAGACATTTTCCAAAAGGAAAAATGGGTAACTCTCATGAGTCATTGTCATTCACATTGTGTGTTGCATTTCTATAATTGGGTTTTCAGTTTTGCACTTCAGTGTGCTGTGAATGCTTGGTAGTGTGCAGCAAATGCTGAGCTGTGTGTATCAATGGACTGGTATGTGTGTGTCATTGGAGAATGTGGCTGTGTGTACCAAATGAGAACATGAGTTCCATTTTGTGAACAGTTCAGAGATTTGATGGCAAAGGGTCATCTTGAAAAGGGAGTGTCAGGTTTATCATTTTGTGTGTGAGGTTTTCAGGTTTGTGTGAAAAATTTGAAGGAATCCGTTAGTGTTTTGAGAAACGTGTGTTAAAGGAATATTACACCCAAAGAATGATATGCCTTAATTTTCTACTCACCCTCATGCTGAGCAACACTCTGGAGCACTTTTTTGATGTCTCAAATGCAGCCGGAGGTCCGGGGGGATTTTCGCTGTGAACAAACGTCCATCTAACAGGGGACGACGGAGCCCGAAGAAAAGGTCCATAAAAGTCCACAAAAACGTGCCTATTTTCCTTCATACTGCTCGTCCGCTGTAATCCAAGTGTCCTGAGCGGGTAACGTCCATAATTAATTCGAAACGAGGTCATTTAGTACATTTTTCGAGCCTAAACAGTGCTATATCGTACTTCCGCACTGCTGCGTCTATCTTGGCGCTCCCTGCACTATTTAACCCGTCTGGATTGGTCTGCAGCGGCTTCGTAGTGCAGGGAAGCGCTGTAAGAGAGGAGGAGCTGAGGAGGAGTATGATGGGCAGCAGGAAGAAGGAAATCAGATTTATGTAGAGAAGTGAGGCACAGAGGTGCGTCAGTAATCTGATTACTTAGTGAAACTGGTACTCTGATTACAAATAATTACAAGTGAAGCAGCAGGGCTGTAAACTCTGAGACAGCAAAGAGCAGAGGAAAGATGGAGGTGAAGGGGAGAGAACATGTACATTTTCATTTTCTGCTTACTGTGGTGTCAGCACACAAACACACAAACACACAAAACACACAAAACACACAAAACACATCAGCCAGAGCTCGATAACAGGCAGACTGACGAGGATAAACATAAACTGAAGCAGGCTGTGAAGCCCCAAAACAGGCTGTGAGGCCCTGAAACAGGCTGTTAGGCCCTGAAACAGGCTGTGAGGCTGTGAGGCCCTTAAATGGGCTGTGAGGCCCTGAAACAGGCTGTTAGGCCCTGAAACAGGCTGTGAGGCCCTAAACAGGCTGTGAGGCCCTGAAACAGGCTGTGAGGCCCTTAAATGGGCTGTTAGGCCCTGAAACAGGCTGTGAGGCTGTGAGGCCCTGAAACAGGCTGTTAGGCCCTGAAACAGGCTGTGAGGCCCTGAAACAGGCTGTGAGGCCCTTAAATGGGCTGTGAGGCCCTGGTGCTGTTTGCTGATTCACACACCTGAAGCTCCCTGGTCCGTCCTCGCTCACCTGGTCTGTTTGGAGTCTCTCTGGGCCTCAGGCTCTGATGATCTCTGAGCTCTCGTGGACAAAGACATGACACAGCTGTACAGAAAGGAAGGAAAAGAAAGACACCAAAATCACTTTACAGGATAGAACCTGATTAAACTGACTGTTACAGTGTTGTTTTATTTTAGCTTCAGATTTCCAAACAGGTTTCATTCCTGCCATGACAAACTTACTGGCCAGTTAAAAATCCACCTCCCATTTGGCAGCTACTGGTCAGTTTATTGATATTTTATTCTACTGTGATTAACAACAGACAATTTCCACTGTCAGACTGTGAATGTAAATATTTCCTTTACTATGAAGATGCTTTAGAAAATATTTAACTCAGTATTTCAAATTCAGAGCTTTTAGATTTATGTAAAGGAACAAAATGAAAAAAAAGTTTTATCTCACAGTGTGATAAAGCAGTTGTGTAGGCAGAATGAAAAACAAAAGCATTTAAAAAGCTGATGAAGCCCAGCAGAATTAGAAGAGAATCTAAATGTTTTTGATGAAGAGGCCAGCAAAAAAAAAAATTGAAAATAATGTTGCAGCAGAAGGACCATCGGGTTCATAGACAGCTGTCTGCCAAAGGCTGTGACAGTTTACTGATTTAAGTTAATAAGCCCATAGATCATCGACTGGAAAACAGACATTTGTTCCATTTGCATCCTTGCAGGAAGCAAAAGAGGAGCAGAAAAATAAGTGTTTGTCACTTAGAGAGGACCATGAATCCTTCAGCTCTCTGCTGTAATTAAACCACCGGAGAATAAAAGCTGAAACAGGCCCATCATCTCAGCGCTGATGGGGGCGTCAGCAGGGTCAAGAGCACCAAACATTAGTCAGTATTTCTGCTGCAGGCCATTGAAAACATCCAATGAGCAGGTCAGCCGTGTTACACGACCGGCTGATGAATTAATTTGGAAGTGGGCGTCCAAACACGGAGACGAAGCTGCAGGAGCTTTGCTGTGAGATCAGACGGGCAGACAGCGGAGCTCATGGACGGGTGTGCCAGACTCACCGTGTGGGCGAAACTTGACTGGAAAGAGTCTGACGTGTGTGCACGAGGTGGTCGGGCTGATGGATGTGGGATCATATTTCCTGCATATAACATGGTGTCCTGCCTCAGAGATACTGTTAGCTTATTGTGCTGAATGCAGTTACGTAACCTGACTGAGGCTCTTACTGCAGAAACTTTATTCTCAGAGCTGATTTTATTTCTGTCCATGAATTTGTGTTTGATGTTTCAGCTTTGTGGTGGACTTGAAATGAGTAAGCTCAAGTTTGTAAAACTTTCTCTGATTTAATGTGTACTTAAAGTTTGTTCTTCTTCTCTCCATTACAGGCTGATGCAGCCACCAGCTTCCTGCGTGCAGCTCGATCGGGGAATCTGGACAAGGCTCTGGATCACATCAAGAATGGAATCGACATCAACACAGCAAATCAAGTAAATACAGACCAATGCTCTTTATTTTGTCAAAGCTCTGCTGACAGCAGTGGATGATGGGAATGATGAGGAATAAAAGGTTTAACTCCTTCAGAGGGTGGTGCAGCAGGTAGTGCTCGTGCTGCAGGTAGTGTGTGTGCAGCAGGTAGTGTGTGTGCAGCAGGTAGTGTGTGTTCAGCAGGTAGTGTGTGTGCAGAAGGTAGTGTGTGTTCAGCAGGTAGTGTGTATGCAGCAGGTAGTGTGTGTTCAGCAGGTAGAGTGTCTGCAGCAGGTAGTGTGTGTGCAGCAGGTAGTGTGTGTTCAGCAGGTAGTGTGTGTGCAGCAGGTAGTGTGTGTTCAGCAGGTAGAGTGTCTGCAGCAGGTAGTGTGTGTGCAGCAGGTAGTGTGTGTTCAGCAGGTAGTGTGTATGCAGCAGGTAGTGTGTGTTCAGCAGGTAGTGTGTGTGCAGTAGGTAGTGTGTGTTCAGCAGGTAGTGTGTGTTTAGCAGGTAGTGTGTATGCAGCAGGTAGTGTGTGTTCAGCAGGTAGTGTGTGTTCAGCAGGTAGTGTGTATGCAGCAGGTAGTGTGTATGCAGCAGGTAGTGTGTGTTCAGCAGGTAGAGTGTCTGCAGCAGGTAGTGTGTATGCAGCAGGTAGTGTGTGTTCAGCAGGTAGTGTGTGTGCAGCAGGTAGTGTGTGTTCAGCAGGTAGTGTGTATGCAGCAGGTAGTGTGTGTTCAGCAGGTAGTGTGTGTTCAGCAGGTAGTGTGTGTTCAGCAGGTAGTGTGTGTGCAGCAGGTAGTGTGTGTGCAGCAGGTAGTGCGTGTGCAGCAGGTAGTGCGTGTTCAGCAGGTAGTGCGTGTGCAGCAGGTAGTGTGTGTTCAGCAAGTAGTGTGTGTGCAGCAGGTAGTGCGTGTTCAGCAGGTAGTGCGTGTGCAGCAGGTAGTGCGTGTTCAGCAGGTAGTGCGTGTGCAGCAGGTAGTGTGTGTTCAGCAGGTAGTGTGTGTGCAGCAGGTAGTGTGTGTGCAGCAGGTAGTGTGTCTGCAGCAGGTAGTGTGTTCAGCAGATAGTGTGTGTGCAGCATGTCGTGCATCTGCAGCAGGTAGAGCATGTGCAGCGGGTAGAGCATGTGCAGCAGGTAGTGCGTGTTTAGCAGGAAGTGTGTGTACAGCAGGTAGTGTGTGCAGCAGGTCGTGTGTGTTCAGCAGATAGTGTGTGTTCAGCATGTCGTGCGTCTGCAGCAGGTAGAGCATGCACAGCAGGTAGAGCATGTGCAGAAGGTAGTGTGTGTGCGGCAGGTAGTGTGTGTTCGGCAGGAATTGTGTCTGCAGAAGGTAGTGTGTGTGCGGCAGGTAGTGTGTGTTCAGCAGGTAGTGTGTCTGCAGCAGGTAGTGTGTGTGCAGCAGGTAGTGTGTGTTCAGCAGGTAGTGTGTCTGCAGCAGGTAGTGTGTGTGCAGCAGGTAGTGTCTGCAGCAGGTAGTGCTCGTGCTGCAGGTAGAGCATGTGCAGCAGGTAGAGCGTCTGCAGAAGGTAGTGTGTGTGCGGCAGGTAGTGTGTGTTCAGCAGGAATTGTGTCTGCAGCAGGTAGTGTGTGTGCAGCAGGTAGTGTGTGTTCAGCAGGTAGTGCGTGTTCAGCAGGTAGTGCTCGTGCAGCAGGTAGTGCGTGTTTAGCAGGAAGTGTGTGTACAGCAGGTAGTGTGTGCAGCAGGTAGTGTGTGTTCAGCAGATAATGTGTGTGCAGCATGTCGTGCGTCTGCAGCAGGTAGTGCTCATGTAGCAGGTAGAGCGTGTTTAGCAGGAAGTGTGTGTACAGCAGGGAGTGTGTGCAGCATGTCGTGCGTCTGCAGCAGGTAGAGCGTATGCAAAACGTAGTGTGTGTGCAGCAGGTAGAGTGTGTGCAGAAGGTAGTGCGTGTGCAGCAGGTCATACGTATGCAACATGTTGTACATGTGCTGCAGGTTGTGCGGCAGGTAGTGCACGTGCCTATACTGCTTCGATCCCTGTGCCCGTCAGACCAAACACATGCTCATTAGGTGAAGGTGTGAGTCCAAATTGCCTTCAGGTGTAAAAGTGTGAGCATGAATGTCATCTGTCTCTCTATGTGGCCCTGTGATTGGCTGGCAGCTGGTTCAGGGTTTACCTTGCCTCTCTCCCAGAGTCAGCTGGCCCCTGCTGAGAGGAGCTAAATACAGGCAGGCTGGTCTTTATTCTGATAATATCAGGGGTGCATGTTTGAAAAGGCTCATGTTTTAAAGTGTGCACCATGGCCAGTAACAACTATGAAGTATGTGTTTCTAAAGCGGAGGGAAAAAGAGCTTTATCTAAATATCAACAGATATGATTTTTCTTTTTTTAGGTTAAATAAAATCCTCGCTAAATGCACATCCAAGGCATGATGTAAAATGTCAAACACAGCAGGACCGAGGTCCATTAATTAAACCAGAATTAAACCTCAATAATAACAAGTGTTAACAAACTTCACCCTTCATCTGTGCTTTAATACAAAATCCAACCAGCCAGTCAGTATCAGAAGCAGAGGGAGCCACTGTGGTCACTGTAAGGGCCACTTTAAGGTCATTCTAACTTTTCTCTGTGCCACTAGGAAAATGTAAAGATTTGTAATCTAAAACAAAAATATGAATATAAAGTGGTTTTCAGATCTTAAGTCAACATTTTAAATCTCGAAATTGTAACAAAAAAGCTCAATTTAATGAGGTAAATACAGAATTAAAGCCAAACTGTGCTTTCAATGCAATACACTATACTTATTTTTTTTTTTTTTTACTGAGTCCCATTAAAAGCTGATTATTCTTCAGCCCACGTGATCACCTAAAAATGTTGGTAACTTTGGTTGTTGAACTTAATTTGATGTATTTTCCTCCTCGTGTAATGTATTGTCCACCGGTGCTTCTAAAAAGCTGTTATTGACATTATTTGTTTATATATGAATTGAAAACAGCCATGAAAGACTTTTAAAGGAATAATTTAAACTGCTCATGTTGCGATGCATTTTGCCTGTCCTTACGGTGTCATAATGGGAAATACGACTAAAATTCTTAATGGCAAGTTTTTAATCTTAAGGATTGAATGTTAGAATGTGTGAATTTGATCCATAAGACATTTTGATTTATGAGCTCCAGTTGCCCAACTGTGGTCTAATGTAACCAGTTAGATATCAAAGATTAACTGAGGCTGTATAATTTATGAAATTGGTCTTTAATGAGGTCTTAAATAGGCCTCAGTTATCCTCAGATTGTCTTTAAATACTCCGTCATTGACTAACACCGATGTGTTGATGGTTTATTTCATCCCAGAATGAAACAACATGAAATGCTTTCCAAATATTTTTAATCTTAGTTAAAATCATTCGTTGGCATGTGGAGCGTCTGTTACGTCGCCGTGGGAAAGAGAGAGGCCTCTCCCTCAGTAAGGAGGTCATGGTTATGAAACAGAAGGCAGAGTGGCACTGAAAACCTCATTGTGTTCGTCAGAGGAAGAACAAACTGCATTTATTTTACCGTAAAGCGAGGTTTAAGTGTGCCCATAATACTCTCATTCCTCAGAGGAATATTTCACTGTGACAGAGAAGGGTAAGAAATAAAAGAAACAGGAAGATGATCCAAAATGATGGCCTGCCAGAGCTCCTGAATCTCCATCTTTTGTACAAAGCGGTGCGTTAATAATTAACGGGTGAGATTAAAAGTCCCTCCATCTTCATCCCTGGTCTCTGCTGCTCTCTTACACCTTGTTGCATCATCAGCACAACAAACCAGTTAAATATCCTGATACGTCACGTGATGCTGGGACTGGTGTGATAGAGTACCAACACACTTCAGATGCTGTTGTCGTGGGAGTGATGCTCGGTGAATGAAGAGACAACTGTTTTCATGGTAGACAAAGCTCTGTGAGTGATCGGGGCATTAAGAATGAAAGGAGACTCCCACTAGCTGTGCGGTTTGAGACACAACACTCTGAAACATGCACCAGTAAGTAACAGCACGAGAGAGATGATGGGGACAGAAAACAGAGGATTCATTCACAGGATGGACGAGCATTGTTCACACTGAAGGGCTCAGACTGTTATCTGGAAACACAACTACAATGAAGTAGGTACAAACTGTTAAAGGTAAATAAATCAGAATACAAAGAGTTTGGATTCTTCTGACCTACTTTCAGCTGAATGCAATGAAGAAACAAGATACACTATATCTCCAAAAGTATTCACTCTCCCATCCTCATAATCAGAATCAGGTGTTCCATCTCTTCCATGTCCACAGGTGTATAAAATCATCACCTAGGCATGCAGACTGCTTTAACAAACATTAGTGAAAGAATGGGTCGCTCTCAGGAGCTCAGTGAAGTCCAGCGTGGAACTGTGATAGGATGCCACCTGTGCAACAAATCCAGTGGTGACATTTCCTCACTCCTAAATATTCCACAGTCAACTGTCAGCTGGATTATAAGAACGTGGAAGTGTTTGGGAACCACAGCAACTCAGACACCAAGTGGTAGGCCACTTAAACTGACGGAGCGGGGTCAGCGGATGCTGAGGCGCATAGTGAGAAGAGGTCGACAACTTTCTGCAGAGTCAATCTCTACAGACCTCCAAACTTCATATGGCCTTCAGATTAGCTCAAGAACAGTGCAGAGAGCTTCATGGATGGGTTTCCATGGCCGAGCAGCTGCATCCAAGCCTCACATCACCAAGTGCAATGCAAAGCGTGGATGCAGTGGTGTAAAACTGCGCCGCCACTGGACTCTAGAGCAGTGGAGATGCGTTCTCTGGAGTGACCAATCACGCTTCTCCATCTGACAATCTGATGGACCAGTCTGGGTTTGGAGGTTGCCAGGAGAACCATACTTGTGGGACTGCATTGTGCCAAGTGTAAAGTTTGGTGGAGGGGGGATTATGGTGTGGGGGTGTTTTTCAGGAGCTGGGCTTGGCCCCTTAGTTCCAGTCAAAGGAACTCTGAATGCTTCAGCACACCAAGACATTTTGGACAATTCCATGCTCCAACTTTGTGGGAACAGTTTGGAGCTGGCCCCTTCCTCTTCCAACATGACTGTGCACCAGAGCACAAAGCAGCTCCATAAAGACATGGAGGACAGAGTCTGGTGTGGATCAACTTGACTGGCCTGCAGAGTCCTGACCTCAACCCCATAGAACACCTTTGGGATGAATTAGAGCAGAGACTGAGAGCCAGGCCTTCTGGTCCAACATCAGTGTGTGAGCTCACAAATGCTCTTCTGGAAGAATGGTCAAAAATTCCCATAAACACTCCTAAACCTTGTGGACAGCCTTCCCAGAAGAGTTGAAGCTGTTATAGCTGCAAAGGGTGGACCCACGTCAGATTGAACCTTATGGATTAGGAATGGGATGGCACTTAAGTTCAGCGAATACTTTTGGAAATATAGTGTATTTAATGTTCAGACATATAAACTGTATTTTCCCCCAAATATTCACTCATTTTGAATTTAATTCCTGTAATATGTCTCATAACAGCTGGGACAGGGGCCTGGTTTTCACTGTGTTAGCCCACCTTAACTTTAACAACACTCAACATTTGGGAACTGAAGACAGCGATTGTTGAAGGAGAATTATGTCACATTTTTGCTTGATTTACATCTTCAGTTGTCAGAAGGTGGTTGGCATCGTCTTGCTGAAACAATCTGAATGATGGTATTTAGTCCTGAGGACCTGACGCCTATGTTTTCCAAAAACCATTTGAAATGTTGACTCGTCAGTCCACAGAAACACTTTTCCACTTTGTGCCAGTCCATGTCAGATTGGGCCCAGAGAAGCTGTGGATGTTGATGAATGATTTTAACAGTGCGTGGTAAAGTTTTAACTTGCACTTGTACATTTAGTGACAAACTGTGTTAACTGAAAACGGTTTTCTGAAGCATCCCTAAGCCAATGGTAAAGGATAAGTTTGGTTTCTGCAGCTTTCACATTGTTTATAGAATGAAGTAGAACAATATACTCACCCAGAAGGCTTTCCTGATCCAAACAGTGCTTCAGGAGATATTTAGATCCAAAATCGAGCGGCGGACATCCGTATAATGGTAGCACACGGGGCATGTATAGCGCTGCTCCTAAAACTGCATTAATCATCCAAAAACTCATTAGTTTCTCCAATATTTCATCATGGTCCACTCGCGCTACTCCTCCATTACAGTCTGTGTCGCTCCAGACATGTTTTTGTGACTGTACTGACCTCTGAACTGAAGACTTTCTTTACGGCTGTCGCACATGCTCAGTACGGCTCATTGTTTCAGGGGCGACCGCCGGTTACTCAACAACTTTCTTCTTCCAGTTTTGTGCAAAATGGACAAATATCTATGGGATGAAGATGTTGTGGATGAGAACTTTGAATATTATGGGTGTTCTTACAGTTTCGAGCCAGAGTTTACAGAATAGGAGCTCATTATAAGGAGGAAGCCGTACTGCGCATGCGCGGCAGCCGTAAAGAAAGTCTTCAGTTCAGAGGTCAGCACAGTCACAAAAACATGTCTGGAGCGACACCGGACTGTCGTGGTGGAGTAGCACGAGCGGACCATGATGAAATATTGGTGAAACTAATGGGTTTTTGTTTTAGGAGCGGTGCTATACATGCCCTGTGTGCTACCATTATACGGATGTCCACCGCTCGATTTTGGATCTAAATATCTCCTGAAGCACTGTTTGGATCAGGAAAGCCTTCTGGGTGAGTATATTGTTCTACTTCATTCTATAAACAATGTGAAAGCTGTAGAAACTAAACTTATCCTTTAATGTCTTTGGCAGAATAATAATGTTTTATAATGCAGTGCTGCCTTAGAGATTTGGGCAGTCAGAGATGGTTTGATCTTGCCACTTCAATGCAGAGCTTTTTCAGATTCAATTATTTTAATCTGAATACAGTTGATTTGCAGATTATTTGATCTGTTTTTATTTGCATTTACACAATGTACCAGATTCATTGGAGGTTGGGGTTTGTAGAGAGAATAATAAAACTAAAGGAAGTTTCCTCTCCATGCTATTGTTTCGGGTTGTTGACATTTTTATGAGACTTTTATCTTTTAAGTGATTGTGAAATACTGATATGAACAGGATAATTGTGTTTCATGCCCACAGCCATGGGATTAATGTGATTCTGAGCTTTCTTTATGTCTTCTGTCTTCCTGTCTCAGGGACTTTGTTATGGTTGTGTTGACTTTTCTCACAGAGGGCTGAGACAGGGGAGGAGATTGTATTTTTAAATGTGATTTATGTGATTCTGCAGCAGCAGCCTGTCCTTGTGGTAGCTACAAACCTGCAGGCTCTCTTTCCTCTCCCACTTTACTCTCCTGCTCCGTCAGCGTAGAACAACAACTATTCCCGTGGTTGTTTTTGGATGCATGGTGTGATTCAGACTAAACGAAATGGCAATGCCTTTGCAGTTTCCTGATGCTTTGCTCCCACCACAGATCTCACAGTGTGAGTATCTGCCGCTCATGTACAGTGTGTTTCTCTTCACTGCGCATGCTCACAGGGAGGCCGTGTTTCCCATTTAAATTGAGGCTCCGCAGTGAGGCGAGCGTGACACCGTGCAGATGATAGGGACTCCTGGTGGCCAGGTTGGGTAAGGCAGGCTGCAGAGTTTACCTAGAGGAGTTGACACAAAGAGTTTTTGTGACACAGCTGCCTAATGATAACAATAAATGTGTGATTTATTCTGCGTCTCAGTCTTTCTGGTCATTGTTCATGAGTCTTTAATAACATGAACTGATAATGTTGAGACTGCAGTCAGACACATTACTGTCTGGTTCCTCAGACTAAGTGCTCCGTTTGCATCTCTGAAAGCCAATGAGATACTTCATTTTAACGGTTATGGTCTAAACCACAATCATCAGTGCCAAGGAGAGGACAGGGCTGAAGGTTGCTTAGGCACAGAGCTCTCTGAGTGAACGGATCTTTTTACATCACTCCATTTAAAAGGGGAGAACGGGAGAGTGTGTTTTATTACACCAACTCATAAGACTACCCTGTGCCTCATTAAGTTGCCTTGAGACTTGGTATCTATTCCAGTTGAAGTGGTCTGTGATTATAATAATCCTAATAATTAATATAACCCCACTGAAGCATTAAAATAGATAATGCTAAATGAAAAGAACCATTATTTAGGAACTAAGGCCTGCAGTGCTAAACTTAAGCTTGGTATAACTTTGCTTCATGTAAACTGTGCTGTGTAAGTCTGATGGGACTAAAGCTCTTTTCTCTTTCTAGAACGGACTCAACGGGTTACATCTGGCCTCTAAAGAAGGTCACGTCAAAATGGTCCTGGAGCTGCTGCACGCAGGCATCGAGCTGGAAGCCACCACCAAGGTTTGCTCTTCGTGACACTGAAATCAGACTGAATTTAGGCAGTGAATGTCTTAAACTGATGCACCTTTGTTAAGTTTTAAGCTTTGCCTTTGGTCTCTGTAACAGCTTGAGCTTTTGACACACTGCAGAGAGTAAACCAGTTAAAATGAGTCTGAATCTACATAAATCTGTAACTACTATAACAACCATAAAGGTCATTTTGACTGCTTACATGATCTGTGCATGTTCATTTAATGATTGATAAATAATTCAGCTTAAATTCATCTGGGATGTTAGGATGAGTATATTTATTATTTAGGCCTGATGATAATTACAAAACCTACTGTTTGTTGCCAATTAACAGACTCATACTTTTTACATAAACTAAACAATTTATCACACCGTTCTAGTCATCAGTAAATTAATAAACCAAACCGCTGAGAAGATCTTTGTAACAGTTCTACAGAGATATAGATAAAAACCATCCTCCTATAACTCTGAAGGAATTGCCTGACAATGCTTCTTTGTTCCAGCTTAAAGGGAAATTGTACTAGTTTTGAAGTTGAGTTGTTCTTGAAAACTATCAGTTAAGTAGTTTAAAGGCTCCCAGTATCACAGTACGTGTAAGAGGATCAAACTCAGACAGTTGTTAAGGTACGCTGCTGTTGGCGAGAACAGTTACTTCCTGTAATTGTGAGTTTAGAAAAAAGAGAAGCAGCAAAATTATGTGGCAGCAAATGTTTGAAATCTCTTTATGAAATCTCTATTTGGTAATATTTTAGGATGCAGTAAACTGCTCCATGTTCCTTTGGCCCTGTGCATGTGTCAGGAAAACTCAGGTAGTGACAGAACAGACGAAACTAAAACTGAACCAAACTCTGATGAACAGGGTTGATTTAATGAATTTCAGTACAGAAGAAGGAAGTCTACTAAAGTGCGTTTCCATTCCCCTTGGATATGCGCAAAATGTAAAAAGTGCAATAAAAACTGGTAATGGAAACACCTGGATTTCGAAAAAGCACTAAAATATCGCTAAAAAGTTGTTACGCTTTCATGAGGTGTTTTTTCAGACGTTTCAATATTCAAATATATCACAAAAGCACAATGGAAACACTTTTTCTACAGTTATACGTCACAGGACAAGACGTACCTGGTCACATGATCACTTCTCTCAGAGTAAACAAGGTGCGGTACGTTTGGACAGAGGAGGAGACGGAGACTTTTATGTCATTATTCTGGAGAAAAACACAACTGCCATAGACAGCAAACAACAGGATGATATTTCACCAGAGTTACGACGCTCCTGCCGAGAACAACCTTCAATGGAAACTCGTTCAAAGCGTAAATATACTATGTCAATATTTTAGGAATATCACTTTTATTTTGAGAAAACTGTCATGGAAACACAGCTTGTGTGTTTGTCAGTTTTTACAGTGCAGCTTTGAGTTCTTCCACCTGTTGCATTTATTTAATCTGTAAACATGTTATGAAGATTTTCTTTTCCTGTAATTTCACAAAAGTAACCCAGTTCATCAACATAAGGGAAGAGTAACTGTCACTTGAGTTAAAATCACTCATATTTGGTTCAGTATTATTTTCCTGAGCTGTTGGTGCCCTCCTGAGTCCACAGAGTGAAACAGCAGATTGGCAGAGAAACAGTCTCTAAAGGAAGTCTCTAAAGTCTCAAAAAAAAAAAAGAACCTCTGTCAATAAAACATTTGACCTAACATAGTTTTGTGGCTAGTCTTTACAAAAAACTCACACAAAAAACACAAAATAACTTTAGCTGAGCGTGTTCTCTTTGTCACTTAACTATTCAGAATTAATGAAATGTCCATTTAAGTTGAGCTAAGCTGGAGTCACAAACTTAAAACTTATTTTTAAGTTTTTGACTGCTTTCAGAATAATACAAAATAATAAAAAAAAAATTGGTAGGCAACGTTCTTCTTTTAGGCAAAAGTAGTTGACAATAATTCACACACGGTCAAAATGCCCCCTATGGTAGTGCTGGGTAAACATGCTAAGAACGTTTTTTTTTTTTTTCTTTTTGTTTGTTTTTTTGTTTTTGTATTATGTCTAAAGACCACAGTCAAAATAGAGTCAACACATTTAGAAAAGTCCCAAAGCTACCAAGGTTTATTTACACAAATTTATGACAGTCTTAGTAGTTCTGCTGTTAAACAGCTACAGCTATATAACTCATGAACTTTTTTCTTTAATGAAAATTGTTTTTTAACAACAGAATAAAACTAGCTCAGTCAATTAACCCTTTCATGCATGATGTCCGCTACAGTAGACAGATATTTTAAATACATTTTATAACCTTTAGGTTGCAGTACAATGCCCAACTACCAGGTGGTAAATTCCCAAACACTTGTCTTAAGTTACATAAAAATATTAACTTTGCACTTTTTTACCAGAATCAGAATCGGAATCAGAATCAGAATCAGAATCAGAATCAGAATCTCTTTATTGTCCCGTGGAGGGAAGTTAGTTTTGCAGCAGGGCACACAAAAGACAAGGTAACAACAACAGGGTTAAAAAACATAAAGGTTATAAAACATAAAAATACACAAAAACATTAAAAGTTTAGTTCAGAGCTAAAACCAAAATGGAAAACTACTACCAAGTAATCTAAAAATGCAATGTACGGATGTGCAAAGGAGCAATAAAAGTGCAAGAATTAAGAGCAACCTAAGGGTTAACTGCCATTAAGTAAATGAACAGCACTGGGGATAAAGGAGACCTGAAGTCTTTTAGTCCTCCTCCTAGGAGCCCTAACACGACGGCCTGAGGGCAAAAGCTCAAACTCGTTCCCAAGTGGATGATTGGGACAACCCAGAATGGCATTAGCCTTTCTCAAGACTTGTCTATTATAAACAGACATTACCCCGGCCTGCTGACAACCTGAGATTTTTCCAGCAGTTTTAACAAGACTGCCAAGACGATTCTTGTTTGTCAGGTTCAGGTTCCCGAACCAAGCAACAATACAGAAGGTCAAAACAGATTCAATAAAACTTCTGCAGAAGAGAGTCATCATCTCAGTAGAAACCTGGAAGGTTCTCATTTTCCTCCTCCTTTGTTGAACCTTCTTGGAGGTTGTGTCAACATGGGGTACCATATTGAGATATTGCATCTTAAGCCCAAAACAGCCAACAAAGGGCAAATTTGGTCTTTTATCTGTATTCTGACTTTACATAATTTTGTGTGTTTTTTTTATTTAAATTATGGTGTAACTCACAAGTGAATAGTTTGATTAAACAGCAATAATGCATATGCTCTATTACATTTTTTTTTAAACTTCTATTTACTCTAAATAAATGTTTGTCAAAAACGTGTTTGTGGATCTATATTTAGTTCCACTACATTACTATTTATACTGTTGATAAACAGTGAAGTTGACAAATGCAAAACTACCTAAAAATAGAAAAAAATATATGTGATTTTTAACCCTTTAAGGCCCAAGACCATAGATAATAGCCAGAAAATTCTAATTTTTTGGAGCTGAAATGTTTGTTTCACTTTCTGCTAAAATTCATAAAAATCAAAATGTCCATAAAATTCAACATTTAGATTTTTCATATCTCATTTGATACATTAGGTGTTTTTGGCAACTGATAATCCATTTGAGGAGATTTTTATCATTTATCTGTTGATCATATTGAGTAGAAAGAGGTATCATTAAAGTATGTATCAATGATACAATTGGCTTTATAGGGTTAACTTGATTGAAAGTGAAAACAAACATTGGAAAATTCTTCCTTTGTGTTTTAATAATTCATGCATGAAAGGGTTAAACTACAATTACATTCTCAACTTTTTTAGTCACAGCTTTTATATAAACTGTAAAACATTTGCTGAACTCTTACTGTTAAAGTCGAGGTCATTAGCTTGTCATTATTTTCCCCTCATTCTCTTTAAACGCTCCCCTCTCTTGGTGTGTGTGCTCTCAGAAAGGGAACACAGCTCTTCATATCGCAGCGCTGGCCGGGCAGGAGAAGGTGGTGGCTGAGCTCGTTAACTACGGTGCCAACGTTAACGCCCAGTCTCACGTGAGTGCAGCGAGCTGAGTGACACCACTGTGCAAGGAACAGCTAAACAACATTCATTTAATCTGTAAATCTAAGGGAGTATGTAACGTCATGTTTGTTTTTGTCCCTGCAGAAAGGGTTCAGTCCTCTCTACATGGCAGCCCAGGAGAATCACTTAGAGGTGGTCAAGTTCCTGCTGGAGAACGGCGCCAACCAGAGTCTGCCAACAGAGGTCGGTCTCTTCTTTGGGGATCTGGACAGTGTGTTGTGTTTTCTAGTTTGCTTTGCTTGTGCTTTACAATTTACACAAAGTCAGTGTTTACTTCTGTTGTTTTAATTTATTGATTTTGCAGCATAAGCAGAAAATTTGTTGCACTTTGTCAGCACCAATTGTTGTGCTGTTTCACAATGTATAAAAATAACTTGGTCACATCTGTTGACCATAATTCAGCAAAAGACACAAACATTCACTGCCTGGACAAACAAAATCACCCACTGGATTTAAATAAGCAAACAGGTCTGAGCCACCTGTTGGATAATTCCTGCATGGGTGATTATCTTTCAGCTGAAACAAGTTCTTTAACTCCAGCTGATGACATGAGCAGCTTCTCATTTCCTGTGGTCGTGGAAAAGATGTTAGTCTGTTTAAGAAGGGTCAAATCATTGGCATCAAGCAGAGAAAACATCTAAGGAGATTGAAGAAACTACTAAAACTGGGTTAAGAACTGTCCAACACATTATTAAAAACTGGAAGGATAGTGGGGAACCATCGTCTTCAAGGAAGAAATGCATTGGGACTGAACAGCTGTGTAGCCTTAAGAAAACCACTAATCAGTAAGGCTAAGCAGAAAAAAGGCTTCAGTTTGCTAGGGAGCATAAAGATTGGACTGTGGAGGACTGGAAGAAGGTCATGTGGTCTGATGAGTCCAGATTGACCCTGTTCCAGAGTGATGGGAGCATCAGGGGAAGAAGAGAGGCAGGTGAAGTGATGCACCCATCATGCCTAGTGCCTACTGTCCAAGCCTGTGGGGGCAGTGCTGTGATCTGGGACAAATCTGTGACATTGGAGAAGCTTAAAGAAACAATGACACAGAGAATGAGACTGTAGTCAAAGCTGAAGGAGGGACAACGAAATATTAGAGTGTGAGCTTGTTTTTGGCCAGGCAGTGTATTAGTGATTTTATAACCAAGTAAATAAACTCATTTATCAATGTCTTCAATAACTTCATGGTTATTAATAAATGTTTGGTCAGGCCAAGTGTTGATCTCTATGATTAACCTTTTTAAAGTTGTCATTATAACGGCATGTCGTTTTCTGTGCCGAGTTTCACATTAGATATCACAGCTGATAGTTTTGGGCAAACGCTGCGGTGGAGCAACAGATTGGTCTCTAATCCAGGCCATGGGCTGTAAAAACATCACCCTCTTCACACCAGTGAGGCATCAGCTCTGTGTACTCTTCCACCTTTTATCTGAGCCAGCTTTAGCTTATTCAGAAATCCAATCATCAGTATCTTGTCTGTTTAACTGGACCACGTGGGCCGGCCTCCTTCCCCTCCTGCATCCATGAGCCTGAGCCTCTCTGTGTCTTCTCTCTTACGTCCTCTCTCAGACTTACATCCATAACCTTTGTGACTTCTCTGATTTTCATTCCTCTCTCCTCTCCTATAGGACGGCTTCACTCCCCTGGCAGTTGCACTCCAGCAGGGTCATGAAAATGTTGTGGCTCTGCTTATCAACTATGGCACCAAGGGCAAGGTCCGCCTCCCTGCGCTGCACATCGCCGCCAGGAACGATGACACACGAACCGCTGCTGTGCTCCTGCAGAATGATCCAAACCCCGATGTTCTCAGCAAGGTAAACCCTCTTTAAGCCAAGACTGTGGTAAAACAGTAGATAGTGCTATAAGTCCTCATTTACACCTGCAGACACAGGTACTGATGAGGGTTTCACAGAATAAATACTGTCCCCAAGGGCTCTGGCAGCAGATGTAAAATACACCTTCAATTGTTTATCATTTATTTAATAAAATTAACAATAAGATCACATACTGTCTGTTGTAGTTCAAAATGTGGTGGCAAAGTCAAATTGTATGATGCAGCACACACTGCAAATTTAAACCCAGCATTTATTTCCTAAACCTATAAACTAAGGATCTGAAGTTGCAGGATCTATTAAACCTTGTCCCTGTTAAAACAAAACAACAAAAGTAATGTTGTAGTGTTAGTAATTCTTTAAAAAGAGTATTCAGTATCCACAACTTATGCACATTGCTTTATTTTCATGTTGTGGACTCAGTATCAGAATATGGATCTCAGCAATATGGATCAGTCCACACAGATCTGAACATTTAAATCTTACAGTGCCTCATACAAAATTGAAGAGTAACCATTTTCACACCTGAAAATGTTTTTTTTTGGGGCCTTTTGAGCAAATATTGTCATAAATTCTACAGTGGGATACATCACATTCCTTCATAGTTCATCAGGGATGTAAAGATTCCTGCTTCGTCCAGTTTTGTCTTCAGTTTGCTCTTGTTTAGACCATACTGCAAAGAAAACAAGAGAAGACAACTGAAGTGTTTGATTGGTCCATAGACTGACAGGAAGTTGTCACTTTCTTTAAGGGTCAAAAACATTTATTGGGTTAACCTTCTCATGGCCTTGGGGTCATATCTGACCTGAAACAGTTTTCTTTTATCTTAAAAATAGGGTTATCTTTTATGTTATTGGCTGAAATTTTGAGACGCAGTTCCAAATGACAGTAGTTACAAATAAAATTTATGGTAACTCTCTTGCATTGCATTATGGGTCTGTCATGTTTTTTAATAGCACTTTAGACCTTTCGGGTCAAATTTGACCCGGAATGACACCGAGTGATGTAATGGAGCAGTATTGTGATCCCAAGCACAATGAACACACTCAGACAGCCACCTGCACCAAGTAAGTATAAATTTGGTGTCAATAGTTTGGTCTGAAGTTGGAGAAGCAGATAAAACCCAAACGTGTGTGATTTTGTTGTGTTATTAAGCTTTTATATAGTCAAACGTGTTCGGGTCAAATTTGACTCGCTAAGGTCATCTGTGGCAGTATTGTGTTATTTTTCAGCCACATAAAAAAATGAAGTGGCATTTAAAGAAAACTTTACATGGAACTTTGACATGTCCCAGTCTTTGATAATCCATCATATAATTTAAAAAAAAAAAAAAAACTTTAACTGTATTTGACATAATTTATGATTTATGTGTTTTATAAGATCATAAATGAGGTCATATTTCATATTATCATAATAAATATTACCTAATATTCCATCAATAAGTATAAATTTGGTGTCAATAGTTTGGTCTGAAGTTGGAGAAGCAGATAAAACCCAAACTTGTGTGATTTTGTTGTGTTATTAAGCTTTTATATAGTCAAACATGTTTGGGTCAAATTTGACCCGCTTAAGATCTAAATAAGTGTAGAAAAGATAAGGACTGCCCAGGGTTAAAAAAAAAAACACACAGATATAAAATTTAATACAGAAAATGCTCCTCATGGCTAAATGTTGCTAAGTTACAATAATTAAAGTAAACAAAGTGACTGTTGCTGCTCGGGCAGATCAGCATGGACAGAGAACAAACTTTCTTGGAGCCTTTGTCTTGTTAAAGTTTTTAAATGTCTTTAAATTAAACAAACTATTGTGTAAACCAAAATCCCTGCAGCCACAAACTGGTGTCCCAGTGCACAGGCAGCTCTGGTAACATCTCCAAACTTAGGACAGAGTTCATTAAAACTGGTGGAGTGGGCAATAGACGGTGAAGTGGTGACCCAGAGAGACAGCCTAACATTAAGACAGGTGTCCCACGACAGGTGTCCCACGACAGGTGTCCCACCGTCACCTCACGAGGAGCCTCAGGCTTTCTTTCAGGGGAAGAGGGGTGTTGACACACATTATTTTGGGCCTTGCACACATGTTTAGCTGTGTATGAACTTTACAAATCAGACCTCATTTAAAGCTGACCAATCAGGCTTTCCAGCAATATAAGAGCAAAACCCCTTTATTATTTTAAAGAGGAGAAATAATCTGTTTAAATAATGTCAGACGTAAACTGAGGACTATTCCCTGTTTTATCTTCTCATCAGAGTCAGCGTGGTTAATTATCCTTGTTTGCCCTTCCTCTCCCACACTGTCCTGCCTTCCTCTGCAGACTGGATTCACACCTCTCCATATTGCAGCCCACTATGAGAACATGAGTGTCGCCCAGCTGCTGCTGAACAGAGGAGCCAATGTAAACTTCACCCCCAAGGTCAGTGTGACTCAGCTGCTTCAGAAACAGCCTCTCCGTGTTTCAGACGCTGGAGGCTCAGAGCATTAAGTTGTTTAGAGATCTCACAGTGTTTAAGAAGTCTTAAAACCTGACCATGACTGAAGTGTGGATGTTTCCTGATTGTCCAGAACGGCATCACGCCCCTTCACATCGCCTCCAGGAGGGGAAATGTGATGATGGTCAGACTTCTGCTGGACAGAGGAGCACAGATCGATGCCAAAACTAAGGTAGTGTAGCAGCTAACAGCTCCCTAATGAAACCTCCCCCCGTCTGTCCATGTCCTCCTGCAGGTATTCTTCATATAACACTTTTTAAATCATTGTCTTCTTTCTGAAACTCCTCTCTCTGTAGGATGAGCTGACTCCTCTTCACTGTGCGGCCAGGAATGGTCATGTTCGTATCATCGAGATCCTGCTGGAACACGGTGCTCCCATCCAGGCTAAAACCAAGGTGGATTAATCTAACGAAGCGCTGCAGACACCGAGGCTGTCTCTCTGCCATTTCTATCTTTAGGAGCGCTGTAATAAGCTGTGATCACTGGAGCTGACTTTTAACTGCTGCTTTGACTTTGTGAATCTGGATCTTATGAAACTATTGAGGAGATTTAATCAGAGTTTCTGCACACACCTACCTGCTAAGAGAAGCCTCCAGAATATATCTCCCTCTTAATGGTTGAAGAAATCCAGATTCCTGACACGTCGATGTGTTTACAGGGCAGCTCTGATCTGAGTCTGAACAGACACAGCACTCACCATGCAGTTATTACTGCAACAATAGTCTTTGTTTGTTAAAAGATCTTAGTAGTTTTAGCATGATAGGTCGATTAAGTCCTCTCTTAAAGGTATATACAGTGAATAAACCATATGATCTTTCTATTGGTATGTAAAGTCCATCAAAATATAGGTGTACAATCATCCTCATAAAACTTTGGTTTTCTTTTTATTAAGTTAGAAAAAGATTTTTATATCTATCCATGTTGTCTATGGGTGGGTTTAAGGGACAAAAACAGCTGCTTAATTTTGGTTTTTTTTGTGTTGCTAAAGGTTTACAAAACCTATAATCATCATCTTAACTGACCTATAATCTATCAAAATAATAGTTCAAGATTCAAGATTCAAGATTTCTTTATTGTCATTCAACTTTATACCTGCAGTACACAGTGAGTGAAATTCCGCTGCATATGGCTCTTAATGTGACGCTTAAAACAAGTTAAAGATATTTACATAATACAGAGACTTTTTTTTTTTTTTTTTTTAATATACATTGAGGTAGTTATGATGTTGAGGTCCTAGGACTGACCTCTTGTGCAGAGTAGCAGTGGGCATTTCAAAGTGAGGTGTGCAATCGCAGTTTAGTGCAAGGGACCCTGTACATCAAGAAAAAAAATATATTTACATATGTATACTTATTCCAGACTCACGTGCATACTCACATGTACACAGTTCTGCACTCATAACCACAGATAACACTACACCCAATAGCATACATGTACAGGAAGGTACACATTTGTTCGCATATACACATACACAAACATATACACATTTGTTCGCATATACACATACACAAACATATACACATTTGTTCGCATATACACATACACAAACATATACACATTTGTTCGCATATACACATACA
The DNA here is from genome assembly GCA_036419115.1 of Scarus forsteni. Classification (NCBI taxonomy): domain Eukaryota; kingdom Metazoa; phylum Chordata; class Actinopteri; order Labriformes; family Labridae; genus Scarus; species Scarus forsteni. The sequence goes on from JAZDUH010000064.1 coordinate 769,343, forward strand.
CAAACATATACACATTTGTTCGCATATATAGTTACAGATATGAATGACAAACCTTCCCCTGGTAACTGTTGTAAATGATGCCCTGTTCACGATCCTTTTGGTCTTCACCGGCTCTTAGTGATGTGATGTTTTAGAAACAGACGGGCTCATTCTAACATCTGAACACTAGATGGAGCTAAAATGCAGATTTCTACACACTGCAGCTTTAAGACTCACTCTGAACACAGCAGACTTTAATGAACTGTCCCTTTTCTAACTCATGTAACAAACCCATCTCCCCCTTTCTTTCCTCTTCCCGTCAGAACGGTCTGTCCCCCATCCACATGGCAGCTCAGGGGGATCACATGGACTGTGTCAGGCAGCTACTGCAGTACAATGCTGAGATCGACGACATCACGCTGGACCATCTGACCCCTCTTCATGTAGCAGCTCACTGTGGTCACCACAGGATGGCCAAGGTCCTCCTGGACAAGGGGGCTAAAGCTAATGCACGGGCTCTGGTAGGCAGACACCTCTGTTTAAGGTTTATTCTGACTATAAATGCATGACATTTCAGTGGCTGTGTGGCTTTTTTAACTGGTCTGGTACATTGTGAGAAAGAGTTTTAACTAGGCCTGGATGACATTTGGTAAAACTTAGATTGTAATATTTGTTCTGTATATATTTTTATATTTTTTTAAATATAAATTCTCTTCCTCTGGTGCTCGCTGTACCTTTCAAAAGTGCCACAATAGCCCATTTTAACATTCTCTCCTCATTAAACCACAAGGACAAACACAACTTCCCCTGACGGGAGACACTCGCTAAGCTAGGTGTTTCTACAGCCTACAGACAGCTGCAGTGGTTGATCACAGTCAACATTAGAGCTTTAGGTTTCATGATTTTTGTTGCTTATTATCAGCAATGATCCAAACGTAGAGAAAAATCCCACAGGCTTTTAGTAAAGGAACCAGCACAATGCTAACTTCTGTGTGGCCCAAAAAAGTTTGAAATCTTTAATCAATAATCCATCATGAGAAATTTTGACCTGTTGGAGGATTTTTCTCAATGTGTTGGTCTGTTTATTGTTTATTTTAGAACTTTGACCATGAGAATTAGAAAAGCTGTAACCATTAAGATGGCCATCATCAGTTTACTCTGAGTAACTCGTTCAAAAGATTCAGTGTTTACGAGACTTTGTCCCTCATTTATTCTTTTTTGTAGTATCATATCATCGTGTGATTATTTTCTTTGTCCTTTTATGTAACTCAGAGCAGTCTATAAACTATCAAACTGTCTCTGCTGTGTTTCCAGAACGGCTTCACACCTCTTCATATCGCTTGCAAGAAGAACCACATGCGGTCGATGGACCTGCTGCTTAAGCACTCTGCTTCCCTGGAAGCTGTCACAGAGGTGAGACCGTGGGACCACCAGAGACCACCAGAGACCACCAGAGACTGGAGGGACAAGAACTTTTTAGTTTTAGTCCTGTTTGTCTCTGTGTAAACTTTAAAGCAGTGATTGGTATGATGGCATCATGACAGATGTATGCCGGTTTTCAGTGTAGTGGTGTGGAGTCATTTGTCTTTATTTCCAAACCTTTTAGATTTTTGACAGGGATTATTGATAATAATGTACTTAACTTGAAAAGCTGATGCTAATGAGCCAGAACATGACTCGGCTTTTCTTTAACACCATCATCCTGAGTCTCATCGACCTTCCCTGTCTGTGCTCTGCAGTCTGGACTCACTCCTCTTCATGTAGCAGCTTTCATGGGCCACCTGAACATCGTGAAGAACCTGCTCCAGAGAGGAGCGTCACCCAATGCTTCCAATGTGGTGAGAAGACTTTCCTCTACAGCCACATCTACATATTGACTCTGTTCTTAAGTAAATAACAGTGTAACAGTGCAGGATACCTGAGCTCATGTTTGTTGTTTGCTGAAAACAGTGAGGATTGGTTTCACAAACCTGGGCCTTACTGATGAAACATTGCATTACATCCATACTTGAAGTGCACATGTACGGAAAAGCTGGAAATTGTGTACACCAAACTATAATCTGATATATAAAACAGGATGTGCACACCTGTAAGCACTTTCCCTTTCTAAATCCCAGTCCACCTGAGGGTTGTGTGTGACTCTAAATCTGTCAAAAACATGTTGGAGGTCTAAATAGTGTGTACAGTTTTTGGTTTAACACAGACAGATTCATTTTCACTGGGAGCTCCTTTAGTCATGTAGCTGCATCAGTTGTGCTGATAACATTTGTGAAGCTGGTCTTTGCTGCAGAGCCTTTAAACGCTGCCTGTGGGTTAGAGTTAGAGTAAGAGCCTGATGATCGACTGGTCATGACTGTAATAATCCAACAGCAGGTAGACTATATTAACCTGTCAGTGATGTTGTACACTATGATGTGACGATGGAAGTTTGATACATGAACATTCATGCAGTGAGGCCCAATGGCTCGCTGTAGGAACTCGAGTGTTTATGATTACATCGGTCTATAGTCTGATATGTGGTGGCATTAAGCCCCCATCCACACAAAGACAAACCGAGGTCTAAACACATACGTTTTTTTCCGAATCTGCGTATCATCCATATGAAGACGGCGTTTTGGGGGTCTGTAAACGATCATTTTAGGAACCAGGTTCCAGAGTGGAAAGATTTTGAAATGCCGTATATGCAGCTCTGTGATTACTGGCTCTCTGCAACTTTTCAGATATGCTTACGTCATAGTTTCATATCTTCATTGACACACATGCGCCCCACACGACAGCAACAATGGCGGCGTACGGTGTAGCATATGTGCTGATGAAGCTAGTGACCCTACTATCCCTGTTGCAGCAAAATCTCCTTCTTCTCAATCACCACCGAGTTGAACAAACAATTATCGAGGACACATTACAGCACTTTCTGATCACTTTATCACAATCTCTGTTTACAACTTTTGACGCAAGTGCACATGCCCACTGTTTTTTCGTCTGTTTCTGCTTGTTTCCGTCATATCGTTACAGCGCCCCTAGAGGTCTGCCATGTGTTTTACAGCATTTCATGCGTATAGAGAGCATTCATGTAGACGCACACATTTTCTGAGACGCCTTTGTCTTTATGACGATCGTTTTGGAAACTGTTAAGTGTTTTGTCCTCATGTGGATGGGGCCTAAATGTATGAAATGAATCTGGCTTCAGTTCACGACCTGCACATTCAGTTTGCCCGTCTCCTAAAATGATCATATGCCAGCATCAGAGTTGGTGCACATTCTCCCACCAAGTATATTTTATAAATCACAACCTTTGCACGTGAAGTGGCGTACGACACTTTCAAGCCTTGTTTTGTGTGTAAGCAGACTTTATAAATGAGGCCCCAGACATTTAACCAGTTGTCAAGTCACTTTGTTATTTAACCAGAGAGCCAGTGTTTGTAAATGTGAACTTCTTATTGGTGAGTTATCTCTTGATATCTAAAAGTTTAGACTTGTCTTACCAATGAGCTGTGATATGACCACGGTTGATTTGTTGGAAGTTTAAAACTTAACTCTGTAAAGTCTAACCAGTCTAACTGCTTTTTACAGTTTGCCCTGACGCTCTTGCCTCACATATTGAATCCGTTATAGTCCAGCCACACATGCAGTAGTTTATAATGAAATGATTTAAATGTCATCAGAATGCAGTGTGTCAGAAATTTTCCTGACTGATGTCCTGTGCTTCTTCATCAGAAAGTGGAGACTCCCCTCCACATGGCCTCCAGAGCTGGACACTGTGAAGTGGCTCAGTTCCTGCTGCAGAATGCTGCGCAGGTGGACGCCAGGGCCAAGGTGAGGCTGAGTAGGTCGAGTGTGGGGTCCTGTTAAACAGAGAGTTGGCTTGTTTCTCTACTTCTCCCTGTAGGAAGACGTTTAATGTTCATATCAGGTGTAATCATCTCTCAGAGAGTAGAGTTACTCCACCTAGAGCAGCACACACTAACTACTAACTAAGCTAATGTCAGATAAGTGATGTAATGTGTGTCAGGCACTATGACAAACTCCCCTCATGCTCCAAGACTTCATTGATCCAAAACTCTTGTGAGTTCCAGCAGGAGTTGATTTTCCCCTCCCTCAGCTGCTTCTTCATGTCTGGACTCCTGCTGTGTGCCTTTAGCTCTCCTCAGTCTGCAGACAGAGTCAGGACAGTGAAACCACTTCAGATTTACTCAGTTAAACTGGCACCTCCGTCTGCTTTTATGGCATTCACCGATTCCTTTTTAGAAATGCCATGCTTTAAGAGGCAGTCAGCAAAAACCACATGTGTGACCATGGCTGCTAGGTTAATGACGAAACTAAACAACTTCTAGTGTCTTTGTGATTTTGACCTAGAGAGAAAACCCCAGATACCTGCAGGAAGTGCCATTTGTTTGCCTTTTGTTGACACTGCGGACCTCCTGTTGTCCTTAAAGAAACCCATAAGAATCAATAAAGGAAATAGCATAATCCATTGGTGTGAGATAAGTCCTTTAATTTACCACATACAAACAGAACAATAATAAATTTTAAACCTCTGTGTGCAGGATGACCAGACACCCTTACACTGTGCAGCACGCATGGGCCACAAGGAGCTCGTCAAGCTTCTCCTCGAGCACAAGGCCAACCCAGACTCAGCAACGACAGCAGGCCACACACCTCTGCACATCTCTGCACGAGAAGGACACGTGCACACCATCCGGATCTTACTGGACGCTGGAGCTCAGCAGGTTAAGATGACGAAGGTAAAGGCTGTGACAGGACAAACCTCTATGTGGTATAAAAGCAAAGGTTATTTCTGGAACATTTGCTCTAATACTTTACTGACAAACTGTTTTTTAACATTATATACCTGGATGTAGGATCATGATTAGAATAAAACGTCTCTGTTTTCTGTGAGCAGAAAGGCTTCACCCCGCTCCATGTGGCCTCTAAATATGGCAAGGTGGACGTGGCTGAGCTGCTTTTAGAGAGAGGGGCAAACCCTAACGCAGCAGGGAAGGTGAGTCACGCTGCTCCACCTGAAGTACACGAAATACAAGAAAGAACTTTTCTCAGTACTGTGGGAGGTCGCAGAGTTTTACAGACCCGTCACAATGAAGCTGGGACACTGAATAAAAAGAGAAAACATTTGCAAGTCACTTTGACCTGTGTTTGATTAAACACACTGCAAAGACAACATCTAATGTTCAAACTGGTCAACTTTATTGTCTTTTTTATTTACTCATGGAATTTGATGTCTGCAACATATTGCAGAAGGTAAGGCAGGGGGCTAAATAAGATAAAAAGAGCACCTGTCTGGAACATTCCACAGGTTAAATAAGGAACATTTGGTAAAGATTGGTAATAAATGGAGCTTCCCCAAAAGATTTAGTCACTCACATGTGCGGATGGTGCAGGGTTCACTTCTCTGTAAACACCTGTTTGAGCAAAATGTTTCTTGATATAAGGTTGGACAGTTTTAGATAGATAGATAGATAGATAGATAGATAGATAGATAGATAGATAGATAGATAGATAGATAGATAGATAGATAGATAGATAGGAACTTTATTAATCCCTTGGGAAGGTTCCCTCAGGAAATTCAGATTCCAGCAGCAGGTAACACCATAGCTCAGAAAAAAACGTGCAGATAAGATAGAAATAAAAAAGCATAAAAACACAGGTTATATACAGCAAAATACAAAAAATAATTAGACTGTACAATCTAGCAGTGGGGATTTCCAGCATAAATTAAATATTGTGCAAATTATAGAACTATACTCAGCAGCAGTTGGAATGTCCAGCATAAATAAACTGCAAAAAAAACAGTAAGTTACCTTTACAATTGAAATTAGAATGCCCTTTAAAAAATAAAACTAGAGTTTAAATAATTATCATTAACACTGCAGCACCAGGTAGAATAACTGACGCAAATGAACTACAGTATTTTAGGGATTTCTACAGTCTGTGCTTTCACCAAAACATCTGGAAAACCCTGAGACATCATAGCATGACCTTTGGTCCCTCTGGTCATTGTTATTGTTATCAGCGCAGAGTTCAAAACCCAGCATCTATGCTAATGTATGGGTGTGTTGGTGCCCATGGCATGGGTAACTTGCAAATCTGTGAAGCCATTATTCATGCTCAAAGGCACATACAGGTTTTAGAGCAACAAATGCTGCCATCAAAATAGTCTTTTTCAGGGGTGTTTGATTATTTCAGTAAAACAATGCCAAGACACATTCTGCACGTGTTACAACAGCAAACTTAATTTATTTATTTTATTTTATTTTATTTAACCTTGATGTAACCAGGAAAACCTCATTGAGACTAAAAATATATTTTGCAAGAGTGTCCTGGACAAGAAAGCAGCAAGACAGCAGCACATCCAACAGTTTTACACAAACACATGCAGTCATCCAACACATAAAGAAGATAAATACTTTAAGTAAGAAAATCACAATTTCAGACAGCCATTTTTGCTTGGATTGTCCACATGAGAAAGACTAGAAAAGCACTCGGAGAGCACAGACCTCCTCTAGCGCCACAGTCCTCACCCATATTGTGATTTTGACCATAAATATTTTAGCAACTGGATTCATAATGATATCTATTTTAGTTCAGTAGTTATTCATGAAAATCACATTTTTCATCACGGCGGTTTTCACCTAAGAAGCTTTAATGATTACTGTCTACAGTTTATCACTGAGTGTCGTTAAAGGAAAGGTGATGTGACACAGAAGTAAACGTGCCCCATCACAGCTTTTCTAGAACATGTTGAGCCATCAAATTCAAACTGAGTGAAGATTTACAAAAAGACAAAGTTTATCTAAACACTATCATGTCTTTGTTGTGTATAAAGTTGAACAGAGGTTGGAGTGGATTTACAAATCACTGTATTCTGTTATTTTAGTTTTATATAACATCCCAGCTTCACTGGAGACAGGGTTTGAATTTGAGTTATCAGCTGATTTTCGTAGTATGTGTTTCATATATATGTGTTTCTGTGTGCTTGTGTGTACCTGTATGTGTAATGTTTGGGTGTATATATGTGTACATGTGTATGTTTGTGTGTTTAACAGAACGGTCTGACACCCCTTCATGTGGCCGTCCATCACAACAACCTGGATGTTGTTAAGCTTCTGGTCAGCAAAGGAGGATCTGCACACAGCACTGCCCGAGTAAGACGCTCACATATGTGTGTGTGCTTAGAGTGGCCAAAGCAGGCGATCATAGCGCATGTGATCGTGACACACATATCAAAAGAGTGTGATGATTAATCATTCAGTCAGATGACGAGCTTCTCACTCTACATTCTTACATGGATAGGGGTGAAGCAGCACTGCCCAGTCTTCCCACTCTGTCCGTGATCTTTTCCCCACACAGAACGGTTACACCCCTCTGCACATAGCAGCCAAGCAGAACCAGATGGAGGTGGCCAGTTGTCTGCTGCAGAACGGAGCAACACCCAACGCAGAGTCCCTGCAGGGCATCACGCCCCTGCACCTGGCCTCACAGGAGGGGCGTCCCGACATGGTGGCCCTGCTCATCTCCAAACAGGCCAACGTCAACTTAGGAAACAAGGTACAGAATTACACTTTACTTTAAGATGGAGTGAAAATAGGGAAACGCTGTCACTACTCATACCATTAGACAGTTTTCAACAGTATAACAGGCTGAGTCAGGATTAGGAGTAAACCAGCACTTTATTCTAAATTAAATACTCTCTACATTCACACACTGATGTTTGGCCGTATGTGCCAACAGACAGGAGATTGTTAAACAAAGTCAGGCAGAACTAAATCAACATCAGTTGGGTAACGTTGCTGTTAGTTGGGTGCATAGAGAAATTCATGCATACAACACATGTAAGCTTTCCAGTTAAGACAAACTTTTCATTAACAACAATGTCAAGTGGATTCAAGAAGATGAAGGATTTTCTTGTCTGGACAACACATCTGTCTGCTTATCTTTATCAGGATAACAAACCGAGCACAGAAAGCAGCTCACATGCTGCTCAGCAGACCGCTGAAGCTGTTGTTGTTGTTCCTGGGATATATGCGTAACCTTTCGCTAAAAGAGTCCTGCACATGTGATGCACATCAGCGTTTCCCTGCAAGCACTGGCTGCGGTCAAATAGTCGCCTCCTAAGTCCTTTCCTAACCACCTTTCCTTAACCCTGATGGAAAATGTCATTAGGTTAAGGAAAGGAGAATTCAGAAGGACTTAGGAAAGGAAACTGCCACGCAGACAGAAACTGACTACACTTTCACTACGCTACGACGATGTTACTGCTGCGGTAAAACTACAATTTTTTGAAGATGGACTACAAAAGGTGTGCATAACCGATGTTGGAGTGAGGATGTAAATAAATCTGTCCTCTCATTATCAACATGAACACCAATCAGTGCATGAAAATAAATGAACTGAAGGAAAGAAAGGCACAAACTGTTAAGACCACAATCTAATAGAGTACAAATGATTCATATTGAACCAAGTTTAAAACAGAATCAACATCAAATGTCTCATATCCTGCTCTCTTCAGAGAATCAGACTGCTGGAAAGTTAAGGCAGGTTTTGGTAAACTTTAGAAAGGATGAACAGCAGAGGGAACTCACATGGTCTGAGGGATTTGTTGTGATTATTCTGTTGAATTCTGAAGATAACACGCTGTTTATAAAAGCTGCTGCTGCAGAGAATTGTGGGACAGAATAATCTCCTCTCCTTTCGTAAAGGATGCTCCTGTGTATCCTATGCTAAAGGAGATACTAAAGGAAGCATTGAGCCTCCTTTCCTAAACGTTTAGACTATTCCAACAGCTCTGATAATGAACCACTTCAGATCATTTCACTCAGTTAGAAACCTTCCTGAACAAAAAGGACTATTCGTACACAAACACTGATTTCTGTTTTCATGTTATCCTGAATATCCTGAATAATCTGAATATCCTATCCTGCTCTAAAACAAACAACTGCCACCAAACATAACCCTCATTGAAGAAGTAATCAATTCATGTTAATTCAAAAATTGTTGATGTATTTTAAGTATTCAGATATTTTGTTATATTGAAAATAATCAAAGCCATGTTTTAAATTAAATTTATCAACCTCTTGTCCATCCTGCCTTTCAGAACGGGTTGACCCCTCTGCACCTGGTGGCTCAGGAAGGTCACGTGGGCATCGCTGACACATTAGTGAAACAAGGAGCTTCAGTTTATGCTGCGTCACGAGTAAGTAACACTTGGACTGTGAAGCCCTGGTATAAGGTCATATTTATAAAACATTAATGCTAGTGCATGAGTCTTTGTCCCGTGATTTTCTTCACCTGTATGTGAAAGAGGTGGATGTGTGGGTGTTCAAACCCAAATGTCTGCAGGGAGGTCTTAATAAACCCACTTGAACGACAGCCAATCGTCTCTCTCCTCTCTGGTCAGATGGGCTACACGCCCCTCCATGTCGCCTGTCACTATGGAAACATCAAGATGGTGAAGTTCCTCCTGCAGCAGCAGGCTCATGTGAACAGCAAGACAAGGGTAAATAAACTATTTCTCCACTGTAAGTCCATTTAAGACCACTCTGATGCTCTCTGTTCAGGCCATCAAACCTGTTAGAAGAACTTTAGCTGACAAAATGTTTGAATGAAGCTCAGACTGAAGGGCTGTTGTCTTCTTCTTTTTTGTTTGGTCTGACCTTCTTACCTCCCTTTTTCTGAAGATGGGCTACACCCCTCTGCACCAGGCAGCTCAACAAGGCCACACAGATATCGTCACTCTACTGCTGAAGCATGGAGCTCAGCCCAATGAGATCACCTCGGTGAGACGCCTCTGATGACTCTTTAGACTCTCGTTTACTACCTGGAAATTACACAAATATCCTGTTAGATAAAAAAAAAAACACAGAATGGAATATTTGTTACAGTTTGTCCAAATATTAAGACAATTGTGTGGAGAGTGCAGCAGTGTTTGTCGATGAGTGTCCCGTTTGCTTTATGCTGATGATACTGTATTATACATGTAAATGTGTTTATAGTGAATCAGGGTGTCCAAACTGTATTTTTTCTCATACAGGGCCTCATGTGAGGGCACTGTCATTTACCTGAGCTTTACTGAGTCTGAGGCAGACACGAGTTGATGCAGTGCAGTCAGTGGTGCCACTCAAGGCCCTGTTAATAATCCACTTTTATGGTAAAACTGCACAAACACAACAACGAAGTACCTTTTCTTGACAGAGCCCCCATACTGGGAACTTTTATATATTACTAGTTTATGAAGTAGGGGTTTATTATCCTGCTATTCAGAGGAAACAAACACCAATTTTACTAAAACTGAAATTAGATTTTGACGCCAACGAAATGCTGTTATTCGTGAGCACCAGAGCATATTATTATCATTATTTTTAAAGTTATTTTAACCTAAAATGGGCTAGTTACAAATCTTTCATTGGCACCACTGACTGCTTTGTATCCAGTTATGGAAAAAGCTCACAAGTTGAATTATTGGCAATAAACCACACTCAAAATAACACGAACCAGTCCTTCAGGTCTGGCTGAGGCCCTGCACCATGTTTCCCATGCCAGTCTCTCTGCTCCATCGAACAAAAGCAGAAAACCCTCATTTTTTTCTGGACCAATCAGATTTCCCAAAAGACTCTGGGCAGCAAGGACGCCTCGTGCAGTACTGAGAGTCATGCTCACATTTAGACACAAAACAAGAGCAAACTGCACTTTGTTGGAGTTTTGGTGTAGATATGCTTTTGTTAAAAAATTCATACAGATCAGACTATAAGCATGAATGTGTTATTTCCTGCCATATTTTACAAGTCTCCATGTTTCAGTCCAGCAGCAGTTTGCAGTGGGGCAGAGTTTGGACTCCTCTGTGTTAAAATATATTTTATTTGATTAATGTGAAACAAGTCAAACTGTTGTGTTTTATAAATACACAGAGGAAATATTTGAAGGCTTTATCGGGTAGTGGCCCATATCTTGCATACATTATATTCTTAAAAGTTCTTTATGTCTTAGTTTATAGTGTTGCTGACTCTTTTTTGTAAACAGCAGATCAGTTTAAAAAAGAGATTTTAATGTTCACCATGTCATTCGCTTTTTGATTTCAGAGCTCTTTGGATTTACGTTGTGCCTGTTTTGTGACAAACAATGAATCAGATGGGCTTTTCTGTCATTATTTGGCTAAATAAAAAGTGGAAATGTACTTTTTTATAGAATTCCCTCTATAAAAAGTATGAAATGCTTTTTTTCTGTTTCTGTTGAATTATTTGGAAACATTTTTGCGTGATGTTTCTCGTCTTTCTCTGAATAGAATGGGACTTCTCCCCTTGGTATTGCTAAGCGGCTGGGTTATATCTCTGTCATTGACGTGCTGAAACTGGTCACCGAGGAGTCCGTCTCCGCGGTGAGCATCACATCATGCATGAATCACATGGTTACACCGTTACGCAGAAGTAGCCTCCATGAAACTAATGTTTGATCAAACCACTGTTTGATCCAGCTTAGCCCATCACCTGCTTTCTAAATGATCTTTCTCCCCCCCATCCTCTGTTTGTTTGTGTCCTGTCTCAACACGATGTCCCTCTGTTCACAGATCACTGCAGAGAAGCATCGCATGAGTTTCCCAGAGACAGTCGATGAGATCCTGGATGTTTCAGAGGATGAAGGTAAGCTGTCTCATTTATATTAACATGTGACATGTTTTTCTAGTGCTCATCATCTTCAGCTCCTCTTCACTGTTCAGTAGAAGAAGATAAAATGGGAAGTACACAAATGCATCAGGGTGCCAGTATGTGCTGAATGGTCCAGATGATGTGTTATAACAGCCTTCTCCATTTGCCTTGTAGGGGTTGCCCAGCTAACGTTAGGTAGGACTGTGTCTGTATCTCTGCTCTTGTCCGGTCCGGTGGCTAACGTGAACTTGTGCTTCCATCGCAAACACACTCCTCATTTTCTCTGTGTGTCTCTAACTGTCTTTTAATCAGTTCTGCCGACTCCGCTCCAGCCCTGTTCACTCTTTTCTCATCGTATCTTAAGTCTCTATTACCCAGTGGTTAATTTGACAATGTCTGTTTTTCATCAGCATGTATTCAAAACATTTTCTTTTTACCAGCATTCGAAACACACGTCTGTTCATGTTAGTGTTACAGAACTCCAGTGTTTCAGCATTCAGACCACAGATCGATCAAATCAAGCCTTTACAAAAAAAAAAAATTACAGCCTATTGATCAACATAAAAATTATACAAATCCTGTGTTCAGTCTTTCCTGAAAGCAACACAGAGTTTGTGTTGATTTAAGTTGTCGACTGATATTATTTATTAAGGCCAGGACAAATGATAAACAGGTCATTGGATCTTTTGCTCATAGTTAAAAGTGATGTGCATTTACAGTGCTTCAGCATCACCACATTAGGAGTCTTTTTAACTGCACAATATCCAGTTTAGTTTCTTTGTTACCTGCCAGCTCTGCCCTGCATCAGTACTGCACTCTTGCTTTCAATCCTTCACCACACTTGTATCCGCCTGTAAGCTTTGAAGGACATTTAAATCTTATCCAACAGCTTCTTGAAGTGCTGTACATGAAGTTTGTGAAATAGGATGAGTTCAAATGTTGAATTCAAAATATTTTCTTTTGCTGTAAACAAATAGAAATGTGCAAACTGAAATACAAATATTACTGTCTAAATATACATCTTTAATGTAACAAACTTCAACATATTGATTTGTTTAAATGCAAAAATAGGCCAGTTGATTACAAATAAACATCAATGAGCATGAAAAATCATTTAAGGTGGGACTTCATTCATGAAAACAGAGAAAGGAGCCGAAGCTTTTCAGAGACCAGGGGCTGCTCTGTGTGTAACAGTAAAGGTGTTTTTAACATTAGTAATTATAGACATACCTTTGCAGTCATCAAAAATTAATGTGTATCAAGGCATAATACAACCTCTTTAAGGCTTTAAAATTTGATTTATTTAATATTTTAACAAAAAAAAAAAAAAAAAATCATAAGATCAGCAAGATGCCTAACACTGACCCCGATAGTCAGTCAAACCCTTTGTCGACGTTCTTCCCAGAGGCATTTCTCGTATTAAATCAAGCACCTCTACCGTATTTTAGAGCCAGCTTTATCTTTTATTCTTATTTCCTTGTTGTACCTGTCTCAGTGTATTGCTTATGTCTTAATTAACATGCTTTATTTTCCTGTACAGCTTGTTATTGTGAATGCTCGGTGTGTCCGAACTACTCTGTTTTGTCAAGTGGCTGATTGTTCTCTGTTCTTATTCTGGTTATTATTTTGATACCATTCCTCCTTATTAATTGAAGTATTTTCTCCTACACAGAAACAACCATCACCACATGTGATATCATCTTTAATGGGCATGCTCACTAAAAAAGCTGTCACCAGGTGCCTTGCAGTTTGCCGTCCATGCAGTGTCCTGAACTGTCTTACTGTCTTATGGTCTCTTTTCGCCCCCTTGGTTTCCATCGGCTCTGGTTGTTGTTGGTTTGTCACCATCGCTGAAACCCGGTTGTGTCGTTTTGCTTTGTTTCCATTTTTTCTGTAGTTTGATGAAGATGATGGGAAGGAAAGGATGGTCTTGTACTGTCTGATGCTGCCATCTGTCAAGAAGTGATGAATTTTAAAATTAAAGACATCCTCAAACATGAACCAATCCTGATGTCATGTAGAGACGTTCAGGCCAATTGGCAGACTTCATCATGACAGCAGAGTGAAGTACCTGAGAGTTGAGATCAGCCTCATGCTGCCCTGTTTTGGTTTTGTCTTTTCTCTCTCTGGTCTTTATGTGCAGCCTGTCCTTTGCCAGTTTTTGTCTTTTCTCCTTTGCTCCCTCTTCGCGCTCTGACCACTTAATTGTTGCCTCAGGAGACGAGCTGCTCGGGATGGATGGTGCTCGCTATTTGAAGCTTGATGACTTTAAAGACCAGGACGATGACTTCCTCTCCCCAAAGAAAACCCTCAGAGACTTCGAGAGCGGCATGGGAACCACGTAAGCTCCATGAACTCCTTTGTGTTTTCTGATTAATCAGGTGCTGCAGGAGATAGAGGAGACATATTCATGAACACTTGCATAATACATGAAGTGAAATGGGACCAAGGAGTTCATTGAATGGTTTGTATGAATCAGTCCTTCTCTCTGCCTTATGTTATTCTGTCTGTCTTTGCCACAGGCCATACTCTCCTGCAATTCCCAGAATCCCTTGTGTGTCACCGGAGACTGTTCTACTAGACCAGGTACGCTCCACTCATGCAGTATAAGGTACTTTCTGAGTGGGAACTGTCGGTAACTCGTGATTTATACGGTGAGAAACATGCAGGCCCCAATGATATAACCAGTGGTGGACAAAGTACTCAATGCCAGTACTCAAGTCAAAGTATAGATACTTATGTTCAAATACTATTCCAATACAAGGGAAAGTGGCTCACCATTGCTGCCAATCTTCTTTTTTTTTATTTTTATTTTTTTCTATGACAGGTCTGTCAATGCATGTACATCAGCAGCTAATTTTGGTATAAGAATACTAATTACATTACAAAATTACAACCAAACAGTGCAAAAAATGACAAAAATATCACTAACTAGGGGTGTCCCGATACAACTTTTACATCTCCAATACAATAGCCGACCGATATTGCAACCCTGAGTTTTGGCCGATGCTGATATCGATCCGACATGCTATCAGCAGGAATCAAACAGACTTTTATTACTTATTTTGTAGTTTGGACTGTAAGAAAAGGCTTGATCAGGTGAGATTACTAAAACAGAGAACAGAAGTCAGCAATAGTAGGTATGAGAAAAACTAACCAATTTGTTGTTAATCAATGGGTTAAAGCAGCACAACGGAAGATCTCCGTTTGACCGGAGAGAGAACTCAACTACCCATGAGCTCTAGCGCGCGCATACTGTCGTAAGGATACAGATCTGCTGGTCGCGTGCATTTGTTTTGTAGGCAAATCACAGAAGCCAGGACTTCACTCAAAAGTATTCTTCTGTCTTCAGCGGCTGTTTGCAGGATGGATAGCAACGAGGTAATGTATTTATTTTTGACTAAATGACGATGTTAAAAATCGCTAAGTCCAACTTGGTTTTATTACCGTGAAGTCGCCCCCGTCCTGTTGAAGCGATAAAGTGAATAAAAGTAAAGACAACGACGAGCTGGTGATATCACACACTTGAAATAGGTCTAAACAAAACTACATACTGGTACGTTCTGGATTTGTTGTGCTGGACTTTTTTTCCTGTCAAGTTTTTTGAGGAACTTCGTCATAAATTAGTCGCCCAACATACCTGATAGTAGTCGGACATCCCTCCTCGTCTTTTATTTCACGCCAGCGAGTGAACGCCGAACCAATGTTTATTCTGGTTCGAGCATTCAGCTTGTTTTTCTCTCGCTTTCTTTGTTTTGTATCCTCCAACAAAACTTTTCTCTTCCTGACGTTGTTGCCTCCGCCATGGTTACAGCTCCGCGATTGGCTTTTGCTGAGACTTCCGTGTTTTAAACGAATCGGGAATCGGGTGAAGTGACGTATGCCGTAAAGCAGTCCAAACGTGTAGTTTTTTAGTGTGGCAGGGTTCCCACCATCCACCTCGAAGTTACATAGCGCCAGTTAAAGGGATACAGACCACTCCAGACCACGACAGAGGTGTCATTCAACTCATTGTAAAGTGGTGGACCATCACAATGAATATCGAAGGATTATATTATGTTCGAAAAACTACATAGTGTTGGTTTAAATAGATTCAACTTTACACATAAGAATAAACTGCAGTTAAAATAAAATAAATAAAAAATAAATTTGAAGACCCTGGAAAATAACCTAAATAAATCCAATAAAAAACAAAAACATATATTTTTAAATTGCAAAATAACCACTGTGTTTAACTAAAACATAAGCAGATTCTACAACTGAATTAAATAAAAAAAATAAATAACTTGGAATGAACTGCTTGTATCGGAGTGCTGATATCAGCGGTGATGAAGTTTGCGCGCGACAATAAGAGCACACATTTGAACCGAAAAGAATCATTCTTCATTTCGACCACTTCAAACATGGACTTCAGATATGGCCATGGGTGCTCTGGTGTGGAATTGTCGTCTTTATCTGCCATAGCAGCCATCATTACTGCCAAGACAAACCATAACCACAAACGTTAGCTCAACCTTTACCTGCCCGATCACAGTAGCGCATGCACATCTTCTTCTTCTTTGTTGTTTAATGGTGGTTGGCAAACCAACTCAAAAGTGCATTACCACCACCAACTGGACTGGAGTGTGGAACAGGATGCACGAAGTATAGATAACACCACTTGAACAAATCACATTTTAGAAGAGAAAATACATTTCATCCGCTGACTTCACACCTGCAGTGGTGTAAAGGAACGAAGTAATAGTACTTAGTTACAGTACTTAAGTATGTTTTGGGAGTATCTATACTTTACTTGAGTTTATATGTTTTTTGCAACTTTTACTTTTACTTCACTACATTAAAAATTAAAAAATGATACTTTTACTTCGTTACTTTTAAATTGTCAACTTAGTTACTCGCTACATAATAAAATGTGAATATAAATTACACTTATTTTCACATTTTATTTTGAAGAGGACCGTACAGACTGTTCGTGTTCTTGCATGAAGCTGAACACACCTCTGCCTGCCTCTGCAGCCTGTGAACGACTGTTTAGCATTGCAGGACTTGTATTCAGCCCGCGAAGAGCACGACTGAACTCAAGCAATTTTGAAAATCAACTTCTGCTAAAGATGAACCGCAAGTTTGTGGACTTTACGTGAGGGAGGAATGGAGAGAGGGAGTAAGAGGTGAAGGGAGCTGAGGGAGGGAGGAAGAGTTAAACTTAATAAAGCTTGGGAGAGCAACAACTATTTGTACCTGTTCTCTTTGTTTGTACTTTTACTTTTAATACTTAAGTACATTTAATAGTAGCTACTTTAAGACTTTTACTTAAGTGATTTTTTTATGAGTGACTTTCACTTTTAGTTGAGTATATTTTATACAAGATATCTTTACTTTTACTCAAGTATGGGTTTCAAGGACTTTTTACACCACTGCACACCTGTACCTAAAAGTAATGAAGCCATTTATAGAAATGTGGTGGAGTTAAAAGTAGAATATTTGTCTTTTAAATGTAGGGAAGTAAAAGTCATAAGTTCCCAAAAAAAAAAAACTCAAGTAAAGTACAGATACTCAAAAAAATGTACTTAAGTACAGTACTCAAGTAAACCTACTTCATTACTGTCCACCCCTGCTCATTTGTGAAAGTCAGAGGTGGACTTGAAGCAAAATTGGCTTTTTTAAAATCACCTTTAACCTCCATTTTCTCCTCATGTCCTTTGTCCTGCTTCATTCTTTTCTTTTCTTTTCTTTTTTACACTCAGTCTGTTTTCTCTCCTCTCTCTTCGTCTTCTTCTCAGACTTTCTTCTGCCTTTTCTCTTTTTTCTGCCTGTCTCATGGTCGTGGTTATTTAACTGACTTTTCCTCTGCTCTGACCTCAGCACACCCCCGTCCCACTGCCAAAGGAGTACGACGAGGACTCTCTGATCCCGAGCAGTCCAGCCACAGAGACTTCAGATAACGTCAGCCCTGTGGCCAGCCCCATCCACACCGGGTGAGCTGACGGGGTCATCCATTTAGGGTCTTCATTTTACTGATACAGCTGTTAAAGTCTGTTAGCAGGTCACAGAGCAGAGAGGTAAATCAGTCAAACAGGGGTCACAGTCTGGCTTCAGGCTGCGGTAAAGCAGCGGTGCCCAACTGATGGGTCGAGGCTCACAGTGGGTCACTGAGGTGTTTCAGTGGGTCTGTATATCTAAGGGAATATGGAGCCATATCAGTGACACACACAGACAGACACAGGCAGACACCTGTTAGACACACAGACACACAGACAGAAGATGGCCTGTCCTCTTTTGCCATGTTGAGAAGATACTAATAATAATACTAATGATAATAATACTACTACTACTACTAATAATAATAATAATAATAATAATAATAATAATAATGATGATGATGATGATGATATTATTATTGTTATTAAATTAGTAATAACAATAATAAACCGAAAAGGCCTCTCTGTTATGAATAATGTTGCTCGGTTGAAACACTGTGTGACAGCAGCAGCTCAGGTTTTAAATCAGCCTTGCGCTCCGTCTTCATGAATCGTTTTTTCTGTCTGTTTATTTTTGAGGCTTTAAATGTTAAAGGCTGCATGCTGCTGAAAATGGTGGAAAGTCTTTAGTGTAAAAAGATCCATAGTAACTCTGCCATGAAGGGAATTTATTAAACATCTGATTGTAGAGGACTCAGAGCAAAAACCGGAAGTGTAACCATACTGTGTTTATCTTGTATTTGATATGATGAATGTATCTTGTCATGCATTTGTGCTTCATCAGCACATGTGTGTGTGTGCCTCATTGTAAAATAGTCCAGCCCTCTTTTCCTGGGACACTCGTGTAGTCTGAAGCCCTGATTTGATGAAACCGTTGCTGTTATAAACTTTGATGTTTTATCATATAGAGGAACATCAGGCCCGTCAAGCAGGACTGGATTAACATTGGTCAGCAATGCTGTTCGATGCATCAACAACTTTATGCATGCTTGAATATTTCTGATGTTTGATCCAACACTCATAAACATGAGCAGGACTGGATCATAGTCTTGGAGATATTATGTTTACATAAAGGCAGGAGAGCTGCCACCTCTTCACAACACACCTGTTTACCTTCATCTTAAAGGCACAGGACACTCTTTTCATGCCCATCTTATCATAGACCAGGAGCTTGAGTAAGGAGTCAGGGAAGCCATTTTGCCCAGATGGAGATACCACCCCTGATCAGGGATGTGGCACCAAGACTCGTTCAGTCTCCTACGTATAATGCAGTTTTGGATTCCTTTCAAAAACCATCCAATCAAACTCCTCCACCAAACGACCAAGACACACCCACTGCCACACCTCCAGGAGAAAACCAGGTCGATGTAGCTGCTGGTCCCTCAGTCTGAAGTTAAAGCAGATCAGTTCTAAACTACCAACCATTTTCTGATTTACTGAAAAATATCTGATTCTGATTTTAGAATATCTCTCAGTGTTCAGGGCGTGGTTACATTTTAACATTTCAGCTGAAGATCCCGCAGAGAGGATAAAAACATTTTTGTCCTTCTCTCTGTGTGACCTTCAGAACATGTGCTCTTATTGTCTGTGTGACCTTCAGCTTCCTGGTCAGCTTCATGGTGGATGCTCGAGGAGGCTCCATGCGAGGCAGCAGGCACCACGGCCTGAGGGTCATCATTCCTCCTCGAACCTGCACGGCCCCGACACGCATCACCTGCCGTCTGGTCAAACCGCAGAAACTGACCACGCCCCCTCCTTTGGTGGAGGGGGAGGGGCTTGCGAGCCGCATCATTTCTCTTGGGCCCTCCAGTATGCAGTTCCTGGGGTGAGTCCATTGTGAACTTGATTATCTGTATTTTCAAAGTTTAGAATAAGACGTTTCAGGCCTGGACTGCTGTTTGGATGCCTGTCACATTATTTTGAGGTTGTTTAGTGACGTTTGTGAAAAAGAAGTTAAAACATTTCCATCAGCTTTTACATGTGAATTTAAACTTTGCCTGTTTTTGTCTGATGTGGAACAGAAAAGTGAAACAGGATTGTGTTAGGTAGAAATTCAATCGCAGTTTATTTTATGCATAAATAACAACAAGTAAAATAACATCAACTAGCTTAACTCATCTGTTTTTGTTACAGTGGACTTGTTTGATTATTTTTGTTCTTGTTATTCATTAAATTATCCCTTAACCCTTTTCACTCTGAACAGCAAATAAAACAAACTGCAGCTTTCCTTCAGTCCTTGTACGTGTTCATGGAATTATAATTGGACATTTTAAATAATAAACAAAATGCCTAAGGTTGTATTTTTATCTTTCGGCTTGATTTTGTCCTACTTACACAGATTCACTGATTTATTAAATATTGTTTATTTAATCCATAACAGTCTGAGATCGCAAGGAATTTCCTACAGTTTCTATATTCTTGTAAAAATTAAGGCAAAGTGAAAAGGAATAAAAGCAACCACGAATTCACTTAAGCTTAAAGAAAAATAGTTATTTAAGATTAATTTATCTAACTCACAATTTTATGACTAAATTATGTATCATTTGTTACTTTTTTATTCCTGATGTTCTTTTTTGTAGGGAGGGTAACATTAAATAAAGTAAGTCAAAGTCAAATAATTGACATGAATTGAGTTTATAAAGGGATAATGAACATTAGCAGGTCAAGCATTTCTTTTAAAAGTCTACATTGATGAAAATCAAAATATTAAGAACACTGACAATATAGAAATTAATGTTTTTTATGAGGATTTAAAGTAAATAAGTGAGTAAAATCTTTTCTACCTAACTTGTCTGATAATCTTGTTTTTGTCAAACTTGTTCAGAATTGAGAAAATGTTTTGTTTTAACATTTAAAAGAGGATTTAATCAGAGAACTGCAGCTGGTGTTTGTATTTAGGTGCTTCTTTAGTCGTCTTACTCCATCTAGTGGTTGTTGAAAACATGAGCTTCACAGAGGAACCATGCAAACATGAGGCAGTCTGAGAAACTGAGAGCACCAACGTCTGCCAACATGTCTAACACTGTCGAGCGAGTCATCAGCAAATTATAGAAAACTGTCCTGTCTGACACCAGAAACAGGTCCTTTAAATACTCCTGGATATGTCTCCAGATCCAGATCCAGATTCTCTAAAGTATCATAAGAGTCCAGTCATAACTTTTCGAGTCATCTTGTACACAAAGAGAAAAACTAAATAACAAAGCTACCTGCTTGTCAGAAGTTAAATGACCTGTCCTCTCCCGTCTCAGGCCGGTCATCGTTGAAATCCCTCACTTTGCCTCCCTGGGTCGAGGGGACAGGGAGCTGGTGGTCCTCCGCAGTGAAAACGGTTCAGTGTGGAAAGAACATCGGAATCGTTACGGAGACGAAGTGCTGGAAACCATCCTGAACGGCATGGACGAAGGTCAGTGGGAGGGTAATGAAGGGCTGTTCTGAAGGTTCGCATGGCTGCAGATGAGTCCGTCCTGATTCTGGTGAATGACCTTGAGCTGCAGAACAAGGACGCGAGGAGAGGAGAGGAGAGGTCGTTTGAATCACATTTCCTCTTCTAATGGAGTCGCTGTATTAACTCAAACTCCAGTCACAGGCTGGTCAGCTGTTGTCTAAACTGTAAACACAAATGAAACAGTGTTTCTCAAACCCTTTTCCTTCCCTCTGCAGACTTGGAGAGTCAAGACGAGCTGGAGAAGAAGAGAATCCGACGGATCATCTCCACCGACTTCCCGCTCTACTTCGCCGTGGTCTCTCGCATTCAGCAGGAGAGCGATCTGATTGGTCCAGAGGGCGGCAGGCTGACCAGTAAACTGGTGCCTCACGTGGAGGCCATCTTCCCTGAAACTGCCGTCACCAAGAGAGTGAGGCTGGGACTGCAGGTAAGACGAGGCCTGATGGACACCCAGCAGAGACGTGGTGTTGGAGGATGTTTAGAGTTTACTGCCTCTCAGAGATACAGCAGAGCAGATGCTTGATAACAAAGCTGAGGGTCGATGGTCAGAGCAGTGTTTTTAGAATAGAATAGAATAGAATAGAACTTGATTTGTCATTGCAACAAGTACAATGAAATTGCAAAAGCCCTTCAGTCAGTGCAAAACAGTGTGAGGCAAATACAATAAAGTACAGTGCAAACAAAAGTGAAGTAAAATAAGATAAGAAATCAAAATAAAATAAAATAATAAGATAAAAATATAATAAAATAATAAAGGTAAGGTGCAAAATATAATAAAGTATGATACAGTAAGTAAAGAGAATAAGGTGTAAGAGGGAATGGAGTGGAATGATACCGTAACAAAATAAGGTGCAGAAATAGCTGCCATGTTCAGGTGCATTAATGACATGAGGTAATTATTATAATATATTTATTATGATTATTATGATGACAAATGAGGTAGTGATATTAGCCTTTGTTCAGGACCCTTACTGCTGTTGGTTCAAAACTGTCTCTGACCTTATTACCTGAGCATACTGTGATTCCACCCATGCCTCCTCACTGAAGTGTTTGACAAACAAGTCTGGAAATGTTACATTTATCCTGCAGAAAGAATCACTGACTGAGTCGACAGAGTGATTTAAGCACTCTCTGATTACTGAAGGGTTCACATTGTTCTGGTTGATACTCTTGGCTGATGGAAAAGTTGCCATGTTCAGTAATTTAGAAGATGTATGATGGAGTCTTGATGGATCTGATGGCATGGGTACATGGAATATAATAATGTCTGCTGTGGTGTGAATGCCTGTTTGATTTAAAGCCTGATGGTGATTGGTTGATTGAGATTGTCCTTTAATGGACCATTTACAGAACAGAAATGCTTTTCTTTTTAGTAAGGTTGAATTGGAGCTGGGTGATCTTCCCACCCAAAAAAAATCTTCAATTTAAAGAAAAAAACTCGATTCATGATTCACGATTCGATTCGATGCCCCCGCCCTATTTAAAATGAAATAACTACTCACTGTAAATTTATTTCCCAAATCTACATATATTTATACTTAACTATACATTTAAAGTACCTCCAGGTCAAAATACCAACACAGAAATCAACACAAAGTGCCTGTGCTCTGTAGTTTTATACACTTGTTTGAATTAACTATGGAGATAACAAAGTGCCTGAGCTAACGCTCATTGTAAAAAAATAAAAATCTTAATAGAAAACTCAACTCTTGTCGTAAATAATCTAAAAGTATATATATATATATATATATATATATATATATATATACATATATATATATATATATACATACATATATATATATATATATATATATATATATATATATATATATATATATATATATATATATATATATATATATATATATATATATATATATATATATATATATATATATATATATATATATATATATATATATATATATATATATATATATATATATATATATATTTATATATATATATGTATCTTATTGATTTTTTGCCCAGGCCGAGGTTGAATGCAGCACATGGCATTTATCCAAACATGGTGATGGAGGTTTGCTCTGTGTTATAACGACAATAAATTATAACGACCTTATAATTTGGAATTTTGTTGGTTTAAAACTAAACAAAAACATCGGGCAGTGGTTTCCAGTTCATTTCTACCATGTCCTCCCCTTTGAGATTCAAATCTTTTTAATAAGAGTAATTATTAACCCTTGTGATGTGCACACACAAATTAAAACTTTATTCTGCACCATTTTATTGTAAAAAGGTTTAAAAAGCAACAGCATGTACATGGACTTCATTCTTTTTAGAAATTAATTAAAAGATTATTTCCAGTGTCAAAAATTTAAAGTTCTATCAAACTCAGTTTTTTCACTTTACAAACATAGACAAAGAAAGCTTGAACCAAACCACAATGATTTAAAAAACAATCCCTCTCCTGACACGACAGATATCCAATCACAGTGCAGAATGTTTAATTGGCACAATAGGTCATTCACAGTCCCATCAGGTCCATCCTAAAGTGTGGCCTGGCTCTGCCTGGAGTCAGAAACAAAGAACACCTAACCATGTCTAATACATCGTGGGCTTGACTGATCTGTTCTCTGCTGCTGTAAATAAAGTCCACCTGAGATCTGCTCTGTAGAGAACTGGAGTGCTGATGTTCTCCACTGCAGCTCCGTGATTACACTCGCTTCACGTCACACATCTATGGAGCTGATGTGACCCTCTCCTCCTGCTCACATCAGGAGAAAGGTCAGGGTTCACTGCTCCAGACTGCACTGAACACTGGACCAGACCAGACCAGGCCACAAACATAAACAAGGGTTCACGCCACAAGCACAGCTGGTTGAGTTAGCAAGCGTTAGCATTGTCTGTGTTCCTCAGAAGATGGCTGGGACCTCCACAGCTGTTGAGATGAGAGCGGTGGTTTCATGTGTTATAGACTTTGCTGTAGCTCTAGTTTCTGTGAATCATTTATCTGTATGAATAAAGAGCTGATCTCCATCTCTGTGGGTAATGTTCAGGCTTATGCTAGAAAACATGTAACTAGCCCTTTAAGTTAGTCACTGCAGTCCATCACCGCTCTGTACAGTTAACATGGACTGTGCTGCATGACCTTAAAGCCTGTCAGCCTGTCCTGGCCTCCTGCAGCACGTAGCTTCAGTCCACTGTCACTCAGACACACTCAGAGCAAACAGTCTGCCTTCACTCCACACCTCTGCTCGGCCTCGTGTGCCTCGATACAACGATGATGTAGGGTTATTGCTTTTTCATTTCACTGCTTTTTTATCAGTTTGTCAAACACTGATCACTACAGTACTGATGCTTTAAGGAGCTGCATGAGTTCTCCTCATTCTGCTCTCTTTATGTTCTCCTTTATCCAGCCACTCTTCACTCCTCAGCAGTGGTGGACAAAGTACTCAATGCCTGTACTCAAGTCAAAGTATAGATACTCACGTTCAAATACTACTCCAATACAAGTGAAAGTTGCTCTGTCAAATTTTTACACAAGTTAAAGTACTGGCGTACCTGCTTTTGAAAATACTCAAGTATTAAAAGTCCATTTTCCCGTTGACCTGACAGAACGTAATGACTGAAACAATCTACAGAATGCACTGACCTGCTTATAGATCATGTAGAATAAAGAGTTTGAAAATATGCTACAAAGCCCATGGAAATGCAGACTGAAACACTAATGAATCAACAAAAGGACAACCATTGACTTTTTCTTTTTTTCATTTTTATTTAACTCCTCCCCTTCAGATATGGCCATGGGTGCTCTGGTGTGGAATTGTCGTCTTTATCTGCCATAGTAGCCATCATTACTGCCAAGAGGAACCATAACCACCAACGTTAGCTCAACCTTTACCTGCCCGACTGCAGTAGCACATGCGTGTCTTCTTCTTTGTTGTTTAATGGCAGTTGGCAAACCAACTGAAAAGTGCATTACCGCCACCAACTGGACTGGAGTGTGGAACAGGATGCATGAAGTATAGATAACACCACTTGAACAAATCACATCTTAGAAGAGAAAATAAATTTCATCTGCTGACTTCACACCTGTACCTAAAAGTAACGAGGCCGTTTATAGAAATGTAGTGGAGTTAAAAGTAGAATATTTGTCTTTTAAATGTAGTGAAGTAAAAGTCATAAGTTCCCAAAAAAAAAAAAAAAAAAACTCAAGTAAAGTATAGATACTCAAAAAATGTACTTAAGTACAGTACTCAAGTAAATCTACTTAGTTACTGTCCACCCCTGCTCCTCAGCTCCCTGATTTCAGTTTTTGAGCCACACTGACTGAGCTGGTCAGGAGTGAATTTGAGTTCGTTGCATGTGTGAGTGTGGCTGATAGTTGATGTTTCAGTCATGTGTTTTCTGTACGTCTGCTCTCCTTGTTTCTGTTTCTGCTCAGTCATCTGAACTCTCTTTTATTTCTGTGCTTAAATGGATATTGGCTCTTTTCCTCTATGGAGCCGTTCTGACCCTCCACAGCCTCCTGTTTCTGACCTTTCCCTCCGACACTTCCACCACAGGCCCAGCCCATCCCTGATGAGCTGCTGACTCGGCAGCTTGGTAACCAGGCGACCTTCAGCCCCGTGGTCACCATTGAACCACGCCGACGCAAATTTCATCGTCCAATCGGGCTTCGCATCCCTCTGCCGCCCTCCTGGAGGGAGAGTCCTCGGGATGCTGGGGAGGGTGACACCACCAGTCTGCGGCTCCTGTGCAGCGTCATCGGTAGGAAACAGTTTCCACAGGAAGTCTTTGTGAAGGCAAAAAAAAAACTGCATTTTAAACTTCTAGACTAAAGTTGTGCTTTTTAGAATAAATCCCTGTGACTAAAATAATTAAAAATCATGGTACATAAAGTAGCTGTCTGCTCTCTTGGATGGCAGATCACAGGAAAGATGATCCTCAGTTCTTCAACCTCGTG
This sequence comes from Scarus forsteni, assembly GCA_036419115.1. Taxonomy (NCBI): domain Eukaryota; kingdom Metazoa; phylum Chordata; class Actinopteri; order Labriformes; family Labridae; genus Scarus; species Scarus forsteni. The sequence continues at coordinate 795,335 of JAZDUH010000064.1, forward strand.
TCAGAAACTTGACTGTCAGCTCCACAGATTTACACCATCAGTTTCATGTTGTATCAGGCACATAGTTTAGTCTTAACTTTAAAAACATGCATAAAAAACACACGTTAAAGCCTCTGAGCTGAGCTTCTGTGTGATCTGAAGTCTTGTCTCTCCTGTGTTTGTATCCAGACTCTTGAGTTTAGTGAAGCTGTTCACTTTATTACACTTTAACCCTATAAAGCCAATTGTATCATATTTGATACATACTTTTATAATACCTTTTTCTACTCAATAAGATCAAAAAATTACAAAAAAAACATCTGAATACAATCAGATAAATGATAAAAATGTCCTCAAATGGATTATCAGTTGCCAAAAACACCTAATGTGTCAAATGAGATATGAAAAATCTATTTGTTAAATTTTATGGACATTTTGATTTTTATGGATTTTAGCAGAAAGTGAAACAAACATTTCAGCTCCAAAAAAAAAAAAATTTCTGGCTATTATCTATGGTCTTGGGCCTTAAAGGGTTAAGACAAAATATGAATTTTGATTCTCCAATTTCAATATCAGTCCCAAAATATTCAGTTTGTAATTGAGCCCGATAAAGGGGTGACATCTGGGGACTGAAATTAAACCAGAGCTTTGATAGATGGAAAAAACAACAGTTGGATGATTGTCCACAGAGATCAGTGAGACCCTCTTACATGTTACAAAAGCATGTGGGGTGTTAGGCCCCGTTTGGCTCTGCATAAAGGAGCTCAAAGCTCTGGTGAAGAACTCTAAAACATGTCAGGACCAGCCTCGGGGATAAAGGAGGAAACATAAAAATGAGCATTCCTTAGTCACTCCTATGGAAACACCAGCACAAAAAAACAAAAGAGCTTTTGCAGTCCAAACAATTAAGTGTTTTAAATGTTCTTATTTTCCTTTTTTTACAAATTAAATCAGAATTACCTTGGAGAGAGTAGGCGAAAATAAAACAACAAAACATTCTTATAAATCAAAAACCTTACCTGTCCACTAAAGTAAAGAAAATAACAAACCTAAAGTGACTCCCTATTCAGAATAACAGGAGAAAACAAAAATCAAACTCTTTTCTCCCCTACACACCAGACTGAATAACTTAAATTCTTTTCTTTCCCTTTACTTGAACCAAACAAATCACAAATTCACAAAAGCTGTAGGCTGCACTAAACACAGCTCCCTTAAAGCTGCAGTGTGAACGTTGGCAGTGATGAAGGAGGAGGGTCGGCATCTCTGCTTCTGCTGTCAGATTTAAAAAGCCATCAGCTGCCAGCCAATCACATGGCTCCACTTGACAGGTCTCCTCCACTCACGTGTCTGCTGTTGTCCAATCAGAACACTCCACACTTCCACAAGTGTTAAAAAGGAAGGAGCACAGAGGAGGAGGGAGGAAAAACCCAACAGCACAGCACAACACAACAATAATAAAAATAAATACGACTCTCACCACAAACTGCCCGTAAAGGAGCTCCTGACCTTTTGACCTTGGAGCCTCCATGTTTTTACCAACAGGAGTTGACCTGCCCTCCAGAGCAGATTAAAGTGACACTCATCATATTAAAGTTCTGACAGTTTCACTGAAGTCCAGACTGGACACTGAAACAGAGCTTTATTAGCAGATCTTTGAGGATGAGTGGAGAAGGAAAACAGGAATGTTTGTGTTGTTCTGATGTCTGAAGCATCTATGACATCAATGTGGCATCATACAGACATGAAGCATCGTGTATTAAACGACGGTGACCGTTGTGTCTCAGGTGGCACAGCTCCAGCTCAGTGGGAGGACATCACAGGGACCACCAAGCTGATGTACGCCCACAACTGTGCCAACTTCACCACCAACGTTTCTGCAAGGTAAGAACTCAGAGGACACGTTTAACGAGCCATCTCTACCCTTTGCTTTCTTCAAACCACTGAACATTGCCCTTCCTGTTCCCTCTAACCTTTCCTCCACTCTGCAGGTTCTGGCTGGCAGACTGCCCTCGCACAGCAGAGGCCGTGACCTTCGCCAACCTGCTGTACCGCGAGCTCATGGCTGTGCCATACATGGCCAAGTTTGTCATTTTCGCCAAGATGAACGAAGCTCGTGAGGGTCGCCTGCGCTGTTACTGCATGACAGACGATAAGATGGACAAAACGCTGGAGCTTCATGAAAACTTCACTGAAGTGGCCCGCAGTCGAGACATTGAGGTCAGCGTGGGGAAATGTTCGAGGTCTGAGGGGGAAAAGAAGTTTGGTCTTGAACAAAAGTCAATAATTGATACCTTTGTATTTATAACCAGCTCCCATACTCTTTCAGTTGTTTAGGTTAGATGATTCAAAAGTTCTGGTTATTTAGAAACAGAAGTTTGTGATGAGGATACTGTGATTTATTCACAAGTAAAAGAAAAGGATGATAAAAAATAATAATCATTTCCTGTTTTTTTGCATCACATGTCTGTAGAGGAGCGGGGAGAAAAATATAACTACTGTTGTCCTTTGTTTACACCTGGTCTGAGGATATTTCATTGGCAAGGCAGCAGACGTTCAGCAGAACTACCAGCTGAGCATTTGACCTGGACTTCAGGCCTGTATTTATCCAAATTCTGAGTATTAGTGTCAGCAGCTTGTATTTCTGGTGCAGGTTATATAGTTTTCTGACTTTCACAGTTTGGTACATCCCTAATTCCTCTTTGAGCACGATTATAGCCACAGCCTGCCTCTGTTAGTCACCTTACACTTCAGACGTGTAGGTTATGGGTTAGACTCTTTAAAGCAGATGTTTTAGCCGTTGCTGTGGGGATGTGAATCACTACAGTGCTAGACTCAAAACAATAGAGTTGACTGATTCTGGTAAGCAGCCTGAGCCCAGGACTTTAGAGAGACACCCTGCTAAGCTAACACACTCATTCATGCTAACACACATTAGTCACAGTATATCTTGTTATAGTTTTACAGTCCAGTTCATTTAAGAAAAGACTGTTTCCATCTGTAGTTTTGGTCTGGGGGAGTAATACTGGTACCACCTACTACTGCTTAGAAATAGTACAGTTTCTCTGCACTTAAAGCGAGCATTGGTTATTTGATTTAGATTCACTTTCTGTTATACTGGTCAGTATGATGGTTATGTCCTGATGGTAATCAATGCATGATGTGTTCTTAAAAAAAAGGGAAAAACAGCCAACAACACCAACCAATCACAGAGGCTCATTCTGAATTTATTAAACCAATCAAATCCCATAAATGCCGTTCTGCCCGCCTCCTGCTCGTACATTTCACCGGCATGCACAGACTCTGATTCAGTGTAGCCGAGCTGAGAGGGATCCAGCTACACTGGAGAATGCTTACCTGTCAAGTTTTGTCTTTGAAAATAAGGGAAGCCCGCTGAGAGCCGTCCCACAACCCCAACCAAGCTCCAGTATCCCTCACATTTTAAGACAGGTGTACAGAAATCTAAAATAAACTCTTTGTTTTTCTAAGTTTGTTCTGCTGCTCTAATCTCACCACAGCTGACACCCAGGCTACTGCAGGTGGACGTTTTCACAGGCTTTTTCTTCTTCTTTGGTTTTACGGGAGTTGGCATCCATCATTTTGGAGCATTACCGCCCCCTTCAGGCTAGAGACAGAGTTCAGTTTGGAGAGGCAGAGGAACTACTTGGTGTAGTGTAAAACAAAAACATTGAGTTTGGAGTTGAATCAGTCTTCTGATTGTATAGCGGTGACTCGTGCATGTGAACGAAGGAGCTCCAGGTAGAAGGGGGAGGGGCTAGGTGGGGCTCTGAGGAGATGCGACATTCAAATTCATGCTAGTTATCCAAAACTGCCGACCCCAGCTCTCAAGATCAAGCATGTTTTATGATGGAAGAGGAGGTCTAATGGCTCAAAGCCTTTGAATTTAAGGAGGCTTCTTCTTCTTCCTTCTTGCAGGTAGAAGGATGCCCCCCTGCAGTTTGAGCATCTGTCTTCACGTTAAATCAAAACTCTGACTCTTTTTCAAGTGTGAAACCTTCTCACCTCTCCCCAGCTGATGGAGGGCATGCCGCTGCACCTGGAGTGTTCGGGGAACCTCGTGCCCATCAGGAAGGCCACGCAGCAGCCTCGCAGCTTCAGCTTCCAGGCCTTCAGAGACAACAGGCTGCCCGTGTCCGTCAAGGTCTGTCCCATCTCAGCGCCCATATGCCTGCTTCTCGATCACATGCTACATACTCGTACTGTACTGTGGTGTTTGTTGTTTCAGTGTGTCAGGATCCTCCTGGGCACTCACCTGCTGTTCACGCAGTGGTTTCTGTGTTTGCTTTTCTCCCTCATATCTCAGGCAGTCTCACCGTTAGCATGTGAAGGTTAGCATATCTGAACAGCTTTGTGCTTTTATCACTTCGTCAAGGACCAACGCAGGACAGTTACCTCCACATCTGAAGGAAAAGGAATCAACACAGACACAAGTTTACTCAATAAAGAGTCAGATTCAGAAAGTTTGTAGCCATACATTTTAGACATGTCTTTAGGTAATGTTTTTTCTACTATGAAATGTTTCACGTCTGTAAATCTGTGTTTGTTTGTCAGGCAGTTCATTCTTCCTTTGGTCACACTGTCCTAAAAGTCATATGTGTCATGCTGTCTATATTTTCACCTTTTCGTTATGTTACTCACAAATATGTCTTGGTCTCTCTAAACGCCAGAAGGATGTTGTTTGTTGGTTTTTTGTCCATTCAGGTTCAAACGAGGGATGAACACTCTGTGCTTTTATCATCTTTATTCTCACATAACCCGAGATGCCAGTTAGACAGTTCAATATGTACAACACAGAAAAAAGCAACAGCTCATAGGAAGTGTGTTTGGGGAGGACAGAACTTTTCAAAAGCATATCCAGCAGGTGACAGTTCCTTTCATTATGGTCCAATCAGATGCACGAGCAGGTCGACAGGTCATATAGTAAAAAAAACCAAAGTCACTTCACACAGAAAACTCTCGATTGAATGTGTCAGGGGTCAAATAAATACATGCTATCCAGATCTGAGAAAACTACGACTGAAGCTGTTAGCATCTACGCCAGGGGTGGGCAACTTTAACTACCAAGAGGGACACATAAACATTTTTCCCAGCCTGCGGGCCACAGTTACAAATTTTCAGAAACTCTTGATAATGATAAAGAATGTTGGATGAACAACATATGAGAATATAAATTTGTCACAAAATTAGAATACCAATATTCATATATTACAACATAAATACAAGTTACTATTCAGAATCAAATGAACTTGATACAGAATTCAAGAAAATTTAGCTCATATACATGGAATTAAAGCAAATGGAGCTATTTTTAAATCAATGACGTGATGTGATTTTCACATTTTTAAAGCTCAAATATTTTGCGGCTGCAATTTTTTAAACATAGTATTGAGTAATACTTGATAAAATGTTAAAGGCTTCATGAAAGAGATTTAGACAAATTAAGAGCAAAGTAAGGTTGTAAATAACTTACATAAGATTATATAGAATTATTTCTATTGGATATCTGAGTTTTCTTCATATTAACAGCTGCTGGTTTTTGGGAATGAATGGCGGGCCACATTTAGTGATGTGAAGGGCCACATTTGGTCCCCGGGCCACCACTTGCCCACCCCGATCTACACTAATCTCACTCTCGCTGTCTTCATGCACATACGTAGCTCTGCCTCTTCTTACTAAAAGAGAAACTGGCTGCTGCTCCTCTGAAGACCAAGCTCAGTCGTTCCAGTGTGGAATTGGAAAGATGGACCTGCCTGAATATGGCTGATCCAGCTGCACTGCAAGGTTTAAAGTCACAAAGCAGAATGTTGAGTGTACATAAAGTGACACAAATCTCCAAAAGCTGTCAGAGAAGTGATCTTTTTATATTTAGGGCCCTATCAGAAAGCCCTCTGTGCGATGTGATGTGTCTCACTCCGTTAAAGCTGCTCATGATGGTGAACTCCTGTTTGTACCTATCAGGCACAAAGTTTGCTAGTTACTTAAGAACGAAAAACTATGTGCACCTTAAGAACTCCCACCTGCTCTGGAGTCTGAACACTTTACTCTGCTTGTTTCAGTCATACAGGATGTGCAAAACTCTACCGTTAAATATCAAAGCATTTGTTTGAAATGCAGTTAAAATTCTAAATGAAAAGGAGAACTTTGAGACAGTGTTGCTCTTCTCCAATGCGCTTCACCGTGTGCAATACTCACAGAAATAAGAAAAACAACCTGGACTAACATTTTATCAAATTACAGAGACACATTTCTAATATTTGTAAACATGCTAGTCAATCTAAATGACAATTTTGCTCACTGTTGATTAAAAAAGGCTGTCCAGTGTGTTTTATGTACGCAGTAGTGAATTGAGAGGGGTTCTTGTCATCGAAACAAACCTGTCTGATCACGTCTGTTTGAACATGACATTTGATTGTTTGGAGTGTGGGAGTTCGACGTGTGATGGATGGATCACTCTACTCAAAAATAACAGCAGGGTGGAGTCGGATAACCTTTAAGAATAATCTTAGCAGCCAACATCTGCTTCACAACATTTCCTTATTACATGTCACGTGTTTCTTAATAAGTGAATCAAAGACTAGGATATAACTTTTCTTATATAACATTTAAGGTAAATGTGATCAAGTCTGCAGGGCAGATTCAGCATATTTAATTACAGTTACTTTATGAATTTAAGAATATTTAGGCATGTAGAATAATTAAAAATGAGAAAGCCTAATTGTCTAATTGAAGCTTAAGGTGCTTTCACCTCAGTTGACTGGTCTAAGTACACGACACACTGATGTTGGGTTCAGCTCTAAGGGTTTAGTCAAACTGGCCCATACGGCACTTTGCCTGGTGTTTAATGTAGCAGGCCTCAGTCACTGCAGTCATGCTGGAGTAAAGGACACCTGTCTGCAGTTAAGGCAACTTTTAGCCTAATGTGTATTTTTACATACCACTGTCTCCAAGCTTTATTCTTCTGTCTTAACAGTAAGAGCATCAGTCGAGGCAGCATGGCTCTGCACCAGTGATGAGAGAATGCATTCCAAAAGTAATCTGATTACTGTAATGCATTCCTTTTTACTGTAACGTAGTAATGAAAGGCATTTTGAAAAAACAGTGACATTTAACTCGGTACAAATGTTAGTAATGCAAGTTACAATGCATTTCTAATTTAACCTGAACCTTATTTTTTTTTATTTGTTTAAATATAATTCTCCAAATACTCTGTGAGATCATCAGAGGAGAAAAGTCCTCCTCTAGGCCAAAAGTTACAGTATCTCAAACACAGTTTACCATAATTTGACCTTCTGTCTGTTTTGGCTCTGATGGTTTCTTGTATTGTGCCATGAGCATCAATGTGTCTGTTATATTCTCCTGTTTTTAGCCTTAAGCTGAACTCAGTCAGATAGACACCACATCACCTTCACTGGATGTGTAATGAGCTTTTTAATGAGCTACAGTTAGAATGACAAATCCATATTTCTGTTATTTTGACCAGAGTAACTTAAAGTAATGTGATAATAGAGTAATGCCTTACATTTACAATACAGTAATATTGTAATGTAACTAATTACTTGACAGTAACAATGAATAATATATTACATTTTTGAGGTAACTTACCCAGCACTGGTCTTCACAGAAGTGGCTGCCTGATCTTTTCTCCTCTCTTTGGTGGGCTTTTGTCAATTTTAACTTCCCACTGTAATGCTGCGTTCACACCGCAAGCGACCCAGCGACAAAAGTCGCGTCGCCCACTGACGTAGCGTCACGCATCCATAAATACCTTACTATGGTCGTTGCCGTCGGCCATTGCTCGGTGACGTCACGTCTGCTCGAGTTTCACCGCGATCATATCATATTTCATATAATAGGATGTATAAGCGGACATTATTCCAGCTGTATCCTTTTCACTCACTTATCAATCACAAAACACTGCAGCTGATGATGCAGCAGCGTCTGTGTGTTTACTGCGGTCCGTCTAGGTGGAACTAATGTCCTCACTGAGATTAGTTCCGCCTAGACGGAACTCATCCGCCCTGTAGTCCGGATGAATAACTGTCTGTCTTGGGTACTGTCACACACACACACACACACCGCTGATTGGCTGTTGCCCCACAGCCACGCACGACATCGTCTGAATAGGTTAACTTTTTTTTACTTTGACATCGTGCGACAAGCTATGTGGTAGTGTGACAAGTGGCTGTCGCATCGCGGGAGGGTTAGCTCCGCCCTATCGCGGCTGTACATTGACTTTGCATGGAGAGTGATCGCCGAGGTAGTACAAGTAGCGTGCAGTGTGAACGCAGCATAAGAATGTGCACATGCACCAAGAGATGCTTATGCCAGTTCCAGACATTTTCCTTTTGTTTCGACAACTGCTCAGCCCTGTTTTGTGCACAGGGATATGGCCATTGAGTAAAAATTGAGTAAAAAGTGTTTTGTTTTTAAGTTCAAAGTATTAAACCAAAGTTTAAACACTGAGATCAGAGTCAGAGTTGGATTTTTTCCTAACAAGTCTGACTCTTGTTTCAGTTTTTTGACTTTAATCTCATAGCTCTTATATCCTCAAGAGAATGTTGACATTGAAATCAGATTCAGTCAGAATTCTAAGAAAGAAAATCTGAATTCAGAATTATTTTTAACATTTTAACATTAGAATTAAGTTTTTCTCTGAATTCTTGCTTTTTTTCAGAATTCTGTATTTTTTTCTTAGAATTCAGCCACATTTTTTCAGACTTCTGAAGTTATTGTTAAAATTTTAAGATTAAATTTTGTCATCTGAAGTCAGAATTCTGAGACTGCAGGAAGAATTTTAGATTAAAATCAGACTTCAAAAGTCAGAATTCTGAGGAAAAATCTGACTTTTGACTGAAATCATAGAATTTTAAGTATTTATCTAAATTTATCTGGTTTCAGATTTATGATTTTTATTTTCTTACGATTCTGACTTTAATCTTAGAATCCCATCTTTCTTTGTTTTTTCAGCCTTCACTAAAAACCTTTTTCAGTAGATCTAATCCTCCTCTGTATTGACACAGCTCTGTTAGCATTTCCTGTTGTTAAACTCGTTTATTCGCAGCAACATCTTGAATGTTTTCAGCTGGTTGTACATTTCTGTGTTCGTCTGGATATCATATTGATGTTTTGTTTAATTTGCTATAATTTCCTGTATGTAGTTGTCCATCTGTCTGTCTTTGTCCCTCTGTATTTGTCTGTCAGTGTGACTCACAGCTGCTGATTATCAGTCAGTTTAATCCTCTGATAAATGTTTTTTCATAACGGCAGCGTAGAAACCAAACCTTACGTATTTAGCGTCAGCTCTCTGGGTAACTGTTGCATGTCCTGTGACTCCCTCACTTTCTTTGCCTGCCTTCCAATCTTGCGGCCTTGCCTGTCTGTATGTGTCTGTCTCACTGTCTCTCTTTCTCTCTCTCACGGTCACTCTGTATCTGTCTGGTCTGACAGACGTCCAGGTAAATGTGCAGGTAAATCTCTCCCTCTCGCCTGCCTGTGGACTGCTTCATCCCTGTTCCCCTGCTTCTCGTCCCATGTTAGTGCGGCACGTACTGGACTCACTGTGGTGGGAACTAATACCTGTGTCCGTGTTTCTCTTCCTCCTCCTCCTCTGTCTCGCTTTCTTCTTTTCTGCTCTCCTCCTTCTTTCTGTTCCACGTCTCTGTCATTGACTTTCTTTTTTTTTCTTTTTTCTTTTGTTTAATTCTCATTTCTCTTTTGATTTTTATCGATCTGTTGTCTCTGTCCTCCATCTCCTGTCTTTTCTTTCGTCTGTCTTTCCTTCTCTACTTCCCTCCATTTGCCTCTTTCTGTTAGGTGAGGGACAGTAACAAGGATGCCATTGGCTTTTTGTCTTTCCTGCGGAAATGCACCAAGTACGAGGATGCACAGCACGTGCTGTGTAATCTAAACATAACCATGCCACCGTGTGTCAAGGTAAGAAAACCCACCTGACAGCCCGTTTGTTTTTGAGAGGGACTTTCTGCTGACTTGAGAAAACACATCAGTTCTTAAGTTTGGATACATGTCTGAATAAAATAGTTTGTACAATCACACAACAGCCATACACTGTTGAGTTTTTTTTTTTTATTCGTCACATCTTATCCGTAATGGAGTGTAAAAGCCGTTGCACTATAAAGTTGGAGCTATAACAGCAGTTTGTCAAATAGGAAACTCAGTGGATCAGACTCTGTGTGCTATGTTGGAGCACTTTTTTATGTATTTAAATCATATCGCTGATCCAAAAATATCCTTGAAATGGTTTAAGTGTGTAACAACTTTAAATCTGTCAATATGCAGCTTGTCCATTGTCTGAAGGAAAAACCTCTTTAAGGTTTTAAAACATTTACTTAATAAAATGTTATTTTATTTGTTTGTTTTTGCAAAAACAATTCACTGTTCATTGTCAACTGCCTCTGCCAAACAGGATATCTGGTATTAGAGCAGAGCTGTCCATGGTCCTAAATCTCGTGTACTGGCCAGTTTACATTAGAACAGAGCTGTCCGAGGTCCTGGACCTTACGTACTGATCTATTTATATTAGAGCAGAGCTGTCCTTGGTCCTAAATCTATTGTACCAGCCAATTTACATTAGAGCAAACTGTTGTGGTCCTGGACCTTATGTTCTGATCTATTTACTTTAGAACACACTGTCCGTGGTCCTGGATCTTATGTACTGGCCAATTAACTATAGAACACACTGTCTGTGGTCCTGGATGTTTTGTACTGATAAATTTACCTTAAAGCAGAGCTGTCCTTGGTCCTTAATCTTTTGTACTGGCCAATTTACAAAAGAGCAAACTGTCGTGGTCCTGGACCTTGTGTACTGGCCAATTTACTTTAGAGCAGAGCTGTCCGTGGTCCTGGATCTTTTGTACTGATCTATCTACCTTAGAGCAGAGCTGTCCATGGTCCTGACTCACTTGTACTGGACAAGTTACATAAGAGCAAACTGTCGTGGTCCTCGACCTTATGTACTGGCCAATTTACATTAGGGCAGAGCTGTCCATGGTCCTGAATCACTTTTGCCAGCCAATTTACATTAGAGCAAACTGTCGCGGTCCTGAACCTCTTGTACTGGCCAATTTTGTACTGATCTATTTCAGAACAGAGCTCTCCTTGGTCCTGAATCTCTTGTATTGGCCAATTAACATTAGAAGAAACTAGAGCAGAGCTGTCCGTGGTCCTGGATCTTTTATACTGATCTATTTACTTTAGAGCACACTGTCCATGGTCCTGGATCTTTTGTACTGGCCAATTAACTATAGAGCACACTGTCTGTGGTCCTGGATCTTTTGTACTGATCTATTTACCTCAGAGCAGAGCTGTCCGTGGTCCTGAATTACTTGTACTGGCCAATTTACATAAGAGCAAACTGTCGTGGTCCTGGACCTTATGTACTGGCCAATTTACCTTTGAGCAGAGCTGTCCGTGGTCCCGGATCTTTTGTTCTAATCTATTTACTATAGAGCACACTGTCCATGGTCCTGGATCTTTTATACTGATCTATTTACTTTAGAGCACACTGTCCATGGTCCTGGATTTTTTGTACTGGCCAATTTACATTAGAACAAACTGTCTGTGGTCCTGGTTCTTTTGTACTGATATATTTACTTTAGAGCAGAGCTGTCCATGGTCCTGTCTTGAGGTCAACATAAAGCCCACTCTGACCTACCACTGAGGCCGCTGAATAACTATTGTAAGGATGAGAAGTTGAGTTATAGTTGTTTCTAGCGTTTGTTTTTGGTATTACTGATTTATCCTCTTATTCAGTGAAGCATTCAGCATTTAGTGGACGACCTTCACCTCCTGAGACACAGCCGCTAATTGTACAAATGTCAAAGTATAATATATGTATATATTTTTTTAACTGACTGTATTTAGACAAATTACTAATGTTTACTTAAAAATGGTTGAATATTTGCAGAGAAAACAGTCGGCTATATTATGGTCATCCTTGATGTCTTCTAGTAGCCCAAGGATCATGTGGCCTGGCAACTGCTATCTGCAAATGATATCCATTGTCACTTCAATCAAAAAGTGATTATCTCACCTGAAACATCCTTTCTTGTGCACGCCTGCCATCTTGCGTGTCAGCCCTTATACAGGCTCTGCTCCACAGTTACCACCAACTCAGAGCAATTTCCAATGATTTTGAGTGACAGAGAGAATGAGAAAGAGAAACTATGTAGATTTTATACACGGGTCTTACTGGCGGTAAACAGCACCGCTTTACTGCCTATGGCAATTAGCACTGGTCTTTGAGGATTAGGTGGTATTTGCAATGAGGTTCAGTTGCATAGGAAGGGGCAGTTTTACACTGAATTTATGAATATTCCCTAATTTACATGCATGCAAATTGGACCAGCGCAGCGATGGGTAGCAGTGCAGTTTGGGTTCAGTTTGCGTGTGTTTTACCCTTTGCATTTGCTTTGAGGATTGCTTGCACAGATTTAGCAGTTGCAAAAGCAGTGCAATCCTTTTGAGGATCTGGCCCCATGTATTTCTAACCTGTATGCACCTTATAGCTCCAGAAATGACAGGACTACAGTCAAAGATAGACGGCCATCACAGTGCACACATACACAGCCCTGAAGAATCTCAAGTTGATCTAATTTCATCCAGAGGGGTTGATGAAGTTCTTATTCAAATGTCTTTGTTAAAATCGGGCACTTCATCAGAAAATCCTACATTTTTGTCTCTTTTAATAGTTTAAATGGTTAACTTTACAGTGATTTTGTTGTTTTGTTTGTTGTTGTTTTTATTCTTCAGGTGGTTGGAAGTGAAGAGCGGCGGCGAACTTTGACCCCCCTCGCCCTGAGGGAGCGCTACAGTGCGCTGAACGAACCTGGTGTGGGTGAGTGCTGCGCTGCCTGACCTCCAGCCCTCTCCTCGTTTATCAGTGGAGACGGCACTGAATGTTGCACTGCCCCTTTACCCACAACCCCCTGCTTCCCCTTTACTTCCCTCTGGTGTGTGGCGTGCACGCATGGCACAGACTGAGCCTTGGATGCACTGCACGGCTCGACGGCGTGCCCCACAGACCTCTGCAGAGCAGTTAGAGGAAATCATGTTGAATGTGAAAGATTCTGAAGCTCGAGCCCCTCGTGACCCAAAATGGCTCCATGACACACGGCAGATCTGCCTTTTCCTCTGAGGTGTCCTGGTAGCTATGACGACAGATGAATGACTTCCCAGATTGGTTTGCATGGCGCTGGAGTCTCCACTGCGATGTCCAATGGCATGGCAGCAGACATGGTTAGCATCGGTAGCTTAACACGAGAATGGGCAGGACCTCGCAGTGGAGCTAGACAGAGGAGTCCTTACACTGATTGGCCTGAGCAAACTGTCAAGATGGCCGACCCGGTACATTGACATACAGATGATTTTGGAGTTTGAGGGAGAAAGGCCTTTTCTGTCTATCAACTACACAGCGCTGCTACATTGCACAGTCCCCATGTAATGGTTACTGAATGCTAATGGATTGGTGGGACGAGCCCCTGAATGAAACCCAAAATCGAACTCCCCTGCCCAGCAGTCTGCGTAGCCTGAAGGTCATTTAGACAGAAACTATGTTTTGAGTATTGCCTATTTCCTTCAACAGAGCAATATGATTGGCAAGGTAAGTTGTGCAGTCAGCCATGTTAATAGCAACTTAAGTCAACATCAGAACTTCACAGAAGATGTGTAAAGAGCAAAAGCATGAGGCAGATATTTTTTGACCAATCAGTTTATAAGGTTTTATGAATGACACATTTCTGGATTGTCTCATCCTGATGTATTTTTAACATTGTAGTATCAGTGGGACTGTCCAAATAAACTGTGACCTAGTAATTTTTTTCTATATTGACTGTTGTATTTACAGCATTAAAATTCACTATTTCCATGCAAATATTCCTTTTATGTTGGTGACACTTGAATTTTTTCTTTTCTTCTAGCCACAGTGAATGCAATGGAGAGAACTGAAATAAAGATCAACATCATATCTGAACAGCTGGGTTTGAGCTGGGCAGGTAAGCTATCACCCTTACTTTAATATTCTTGTTTGCTGGCAGCCATAAAAACTGCTGAAAGAGGAGTAAATATTTCTTCAGCTGAAGAGAAGAAGCAGCTTCATTAGATCATTCAAACACTCTGCTGTTTGGAAAAGCCTTTACTACCAACACACACTGAATAGGAATACTGTAACAGAGTCATCTTGATGGGTGTCTGGATATTATGGCCTAAGCTACAGGCCGAGCTTTACAGCCAACAGCAAAACTCGCAGTGCTCATCAAGTTTTATGACAGTACAATTAAACTGTAGACTTTTTTTACCTACAGCAAACCCAATCAGTCCTCAGACAGCCTCTCAACTCAACTCTACTTTTCTTTGATTTGATTGTGTTTTGGTTTATTTTGGATCCACCATTAGTTACAGAAAACATGCAGTAGCTATTCTTCCTGGGGTCCAGATTTTACACCTTCAACATCATCCTTTTTAGCCTGACTTACAAACAGGTTTCTCATACGGTAGCTCTATTATTCACCTCTTGATTCAAAAAGCAAACCAATACACAAAAAGTTTAAAAAAAGAAAAGAAAAAAATAGAGAAAACCACAGAGCTCTCCTTACCTCTTGGGACTACAAGAAAAATTCACATGATTAGGGAGGAGCTCTGAACATTATTATCTTTCAGGTAAACCATAAACAAAAACATCTTTAATTTCTTGTTGAAGCAGCTTCTGTTTCTGTCTGAGATTAAAAAGCTTGGTAATACTCCATTCCACCATTGCTCTGTTGTGAACTGTAACTTTTTTCACATTTGTCCCAAATCTCCCTCTGAAGCTGCCTACAGTACGGATGTTCATCAGAGAAGAATGTTTATTTATTATAGAGCACTTCTTGGATTTTATTTATAATAATGTTCTTTATAAAGGACACAAATAAATAGTGTAATTTACTTTTAACATTTAAGTAGATTAGTTTATTATGCATCAATGTGCTGCTTATGAAGCACTTTAAAAACAACCACAGCTGAAACAAAGTGCTGCACAGGAATAAAAAAGACATAAAACAATTTAAAACAATGGACAAAATAAAACATGTATAGACACTAAATGAGTTGTTTTATTGGTTTCACCTGAATGGGACTTTCTTTATCTGGCACCAGTAAACACAGAGAGCTGTGAGACTTCATCTTTACCCATCAGACCAAACCACAGGGCTAAGAGGTGACCTCTTCCCTCCCTGTGCGTGCTGTGCTTCTGCAGCAGGTGGTTAAAGCCGAGTGCTCACGTCAGCTGGTGTTACGCTGCTCTGATAAAGGGCAGCAGGCCTTAGACAGGATGGCCTGTAGGTCTACAGATGGTGTAGTGGGTCACTGAGCTCATGTTCAGTGTGAGGTTAGCTGTTGCAAAGTAATCTATTGTATGCAGTCATGTAATAGATTACTTTCTGATCGCAGATGTTACAGCTTTACTTTAAAGTAACATCATCAGTCACTGCTCCTGTTCAGGAGAATAAAAAAAATCTGAAAATAAAGCTGATTTATTATTTATTTATGATTCTGACTGATTTTTTCTCTATCTGACTTGTTGATTTGTCAGAGTTGGCTCGTGAGCTCCAGTTTGGCGTGGATGACATCAACAGGATCCGTGTGGAGAATCCAAACTCCCTCCTAGACCAGAGCTCGGCCCTGCTCAGCCTGTGGGCCAGCAGAGAGGGGAAGAGAGCCAAGAGTAGGTCCATCTGTTAGAAACACCCACACCATGAAACCCAGAGTTATCAAACCCAGAGTTATCAAACCCAGAGTTATCAAACCCAGAGTTATCAAACCCAGAGTTATCAAACCCAGAGTTATCATACCCAGAGTTATCAATCCCAGAGTTATCAAACCCAGAGTTATCAATCCCAGAGTTATCAAACCCAGAGTTATCAAACCCAGAGTTATCAAACCCAGAGTTATCAAACCCAGAGTTATCATACCCAGAGTTATCAATCCCAGAGTTATCAAACCCAGAGTTATCAAACCCAGAGTTATCAAACCCAGAGTTATCAATCCCAGAGTTATCAAACCCAGAGTTATCAAACCCAGAGTTATCATACCAGATTTCTCAATCCCAGAGTTATCAAACCCAGAGTTATCAAACCAGATTTATCAAACCCAGAGTTATCAAACCCAGAGTTATCAAACCAGATTTATCAAACCCAGAGTTATCAAACCAGATTTATCAAACCAGATTTATCAAACCCAGAGTTATCAAACCCAGAGTTATCAAACCAGATTTATCAAACCCAGAGTTATCAAACCGAGTTATCATACACAGAGTTATCAAACCCAGAGTTATCATACACAGAGTTATGTCCAGAGCCCGGTGCCTGCTGCGATGTCCCATCATGTGTGTTCCCCCCCCTCAGTGGAGAGCCTGTACGTGGCTCTGAAGAACATCGACCGTGCAGACATCGTCACCTCTGTGGAGGGTCAGGCCTCACAGCCAGCAGCCGGCTCTTTGGAGGAGGGGGCCTGTCGACTGAGTGAGCGAGACTCCACGCTGCTGTCGCCCAGCGTCATCAATGGTAAGACGCACATCGAACATCGTGTAACACACTCACTGTACAAACACACAGACCAACACAGTTTCTGCTCTGAAGTGCAACTGCAGATACAAAACTGTTAAACTACTAACACATCAGTTATTTAAAGAACTTTAATAGGATGAACTTTAGTCTAATCACTGTCATCGTTTTAATAACTCATTAAGATAAATGCTAAAGCCTTCATTTGAGTAATAATAAAGAAAGAAAGAAAAGAAAGTTTAGGTTTTTTCATTCATACTTTTTTGTTTGTTAAGTTTTGAGAGTGAATATTAAAATATACACTTCAGTGTTTGTGGGACTGACTTAAAAAAGTCAGTTGATGTTTGTTGGTAATCTGTAATGCTCAGAAATGGAAAGTTCATAGGAAAACATTTGGTGGAATGTTGGCAGAAAAAGGAAATATAAGTTCATTAAAGTCTGTACATGGTGAAAATTGTTATTAAGAATTACAGTATATTCAAGAGAAATGTAAATTTGCAGTTTAAATACAATTCAAAAAATAGCATCACAACAAAATAAAAAATAAACCATCCTGTATGATGGAGGATTTGATCAAAACGGTAAAACTAAAATGGCGAATGCTCTCATTGACTTTCCACCTCTGAACCTCCCTCCTCCCTCTGGCTGAGGGTAACAGCCACTGTACCTTGTCTCTGTTGCTCCACAAGAGGTCACGGACACAAGGTCGTCGCGCCTAGTGCACAAGCCTCGAGTTATTAGACCCCCATTTTTCAGAAGGGGTAAGTGAAGCTGAGCTCGGGCTGCATGGTGGTTTGCTGCTCCTGACATGATGATGATGATGATGATGATGATGAATCTTCGATGATTTCTGAGGTCTGAGGAATGGTGCCATCCTCCCACCATGACCCCATGACCTTTGCAGCATGCACTAACATCGCCTCACCGGGCACCACTCATGTTTTGATTTCACTCTTCATACTTGAGCCCTAAACATGAAGGTTCTTGTTTGTGTGGTTAACATGAGAAAGAGGATACAGCTCGTTTAACGTCTCAGAGTGAACACAGTCACACATTTTATACTTTACTGAGCAGTTTTTAGTCACCTGAGCTGTGAGGGTGTCTGGGACGGTACATCAGAGTAACGCAGGAACACGATGATCTGTGCTCTGGGCCTTCATTACGTGTCTCTCTCTCTTTTCTTTCTCCCCCTGAGAACATGACACTCACTGCAGACGTCAGCCCTGTCCACTCTGCGGTTACCAAAGTCGTGTTGACATTCTGTCGTCTCTGAGCGTCGACTGATTCATATTGGCCTCCTCAGTCCGTCAGTTCACCGTGGACGCACAGAGACGAGCTTTTCCTCCTGATTCTGCAGCTTTATTCTCTCAGGTCGACGTTCGTTACTCGCTGTAACTCTGCAAATACATCAGACGTGTTTTGCTCTTCTCTCCTGCACAGCTAACCTGACAAGCCAGATGGACAGCTCTATATATCCGCCACAGAAATATTTCTCTAGTCCATCTGGGTAGGAGCCCTTTAAATTTGTTTTCCGGAGCAGAACGTTAAAAAAAAACACAAGCTTGTGATTGGCTCGTCGCATTCATCACAGACCAATCCACATCAAGCAGGGTTGCCTAATATAATGTAGCATTCATAGCAGCTAATGTAGCGGCTAATGGTTGACAACAGTTAACAACAGTTCATGGATGTTAGCCAAAGCTGCTAACTTAGCCGCTAACAGCTAACAACAGTTAATGACTGTTAGCCGTTAGCCGCTAACTTAGCGGCTAACAGCTAACAGCCTTATACTATTGTCTTACACTAAATTGTACCACATAGATGATTCATTTAACACTTACATGTGACACGAACCTCGTCAAAGACTCAGACCTCGTCAAAAATTCTGCTGCTCCCTCCTCTCTTTCCTGATTGGGCCGTTAAGAATTCAGCCGAGTGAATTCATTGGACAACGGATTCTGGCAAGACGGACCTGCAGGATTTCAGAATCAGGCAGGTCTGTCTGCTCTGCAAGGCTAGTGCACAACAACATGTCATCAAAACTCAGCTCTGTCACTTCTTTACTGTTCTTATCGTTGCGTTTCTTTGGCTCTGAACACTTCTGTTCGACCCTGCAAAGCCGGAGCAGAGGGGGGATCACCTCCTTGCTCCCCCTCCACATGGTCGTAAATCCTCTGGCGGAGTGGGCGGGGCTTCTGTAGTGGCAGAGTTTGTCTTGTGCTCGGGACGATCTCCCTCTCTCCCTCTCTCTCTCTCTCTCTCTCTCTCTCTCTCTCTCTAAACCTATAACATGTCATATCTGCTGCCTAGCTCCGCCCCCTTCCTCCTCCTCCTGCTCTTCTTCCTCACAGCTCTTCCTGTCCGACCTCTGACCTCATATGACCTCATGTTGACCTCTGGGCCTCCTCCTCTCTTGTCATCTTCCTCTCTGCTCCTCCTTGGTTCAGTCGAGCGGGGCCTCTCCTCCTCTTCCTCTCAGTCCAGCTCTGTGTGTGTACTACAGTTTGTGCATGTGCATGTGCATGTGTTTGTTACACGATCTGTCTGTGTGTCTGTGTGCGAGGGCTTGTGTCACACCTCGGCTTTTGTAAATTCAGACTTAAGATATTTTAGTTTTCATGAAGCCGAGGTAACCTCCTGACTGTGGGCGGAGCTAACAGAATTAAACTGAAGAGTTTCTTATTGACTGAATATCTGAATGACATTAAATATGAGAATATATATATTTAATATTTTGTGTATTGTTTTGTCTGCACAGTAACTTCAGTTTGTTAAAACATATTTTTAAAGTTTTCTGTTTGTTGTGACTTTTGTCTGCATGGCATGCTTTAATGTTCAAAGTTTTCTTCAAAGTGTAAAATGTTTTTCTCTGTTCAATGGGTGTATTTCAGCCTTTTTTTACTGCTTATTAACAAAGTGTTTTTTTCTCTTGTAAAATAAATGGTGTGTTTTTGATGCAATGCTTAAAACATGATTTGAATGAATATGATGTTCTCTGTTAAATGTAGCTGTGAGAAAATGTCTTTCATTCACGGGCAAAAAAGCAAAAGACAACAAATCAAATAGTTGGAACACAAACAGAAAACAATGATTTATGAATGTGTTTATTCACGACCTTAATTCAGTCGAATACACAAAGACTCCAAATTAAATGTTCAAATTGAATCAGTTATTATATTTTAATATTCAGTCAATTTTAATTTATTGTCCGCAGCAGCAGGAACAGGTGTATTTCCTCATCAGATTTCATTTTAGCATCCCCGTGAGTGTTGTGCAGAACATGGATGTATTATAAGAACTGGACAGCGTGGCTCCGCCTTCCACCATGTAACGGTTTTGAATGCCGCCATTGTGCAGCCAGTAGAGAATCTGGACCATATCTGGACGTAGTTGTTGTAAACTGTCGCAAAACTCCGCAGCATACGCCGTACACAATCATTGTGAAGCTGCTGTAAACCGCAGTCATTTTTAAACTCTAATAACTGATGAAAAAGAAACTTTTCAGAAAAAAGAGGACTTGGAAAACACGCAGCACAATAATACTTTCATGTCACCACAGCGTACGGATGGGAGAAATATTTCTACGAGGTGTATTAATTTTTTGAAGTTTCACTACGGCCCATTCAGATGAATGGGGGAGTTGACCTATACTGCAGCCAGTCACCAGGGGGAGCAGTTTTTGTGGCGACTTCACAAAAGCCCAGCAACATGACGTCCATGTTTTTTTACAGTCTCTGGTGTAGACGGGTCACCTGCTCCGTCACTCTTTACGCCGCTCTGCTCTCACCTGTGCAGATGGGGCTGATAAAGCAGAGACATCCAACATGGCAGCATGATGCTTCTTAACCTGTTTGTACCTTCAGCATCAATGAGCCCTCACTCATGTGCAGGTTACCCATGCCATGGGCACTAACAGCCATACCATCATGAACGCTGGCTGAGCTGATAACAGTCTGATGGTCTCTGTAGTTCAGGGGACTAAACTGTGACATGTGGACTGGTGGGCAGACTCAGAGTGAAGCGAGGACGTTCCTGCTGTTGATATACCGCTTTGGTTTTCATGGCAGAGTTCAGAACAGAACGATGCCTCAGACTGCTCTGGATCCTCTAGATGATATTTTGGTCTGTAGGTGATTAAATCTCTAAAAATAGACCATTGACAAACTTTCCTGTAAACTGTTGGATCATTGGCTCGCACAGTTGACCACAGAGTGATACCCCCCCCACGCCCCCCATCCCCCCCATCTCTGCTCCTTTTATGGTGAATCATGACACTCACCTGTTTCCTCTTCACCTGTAGAATGTTGACCACAGGTGTTTACTGAGCATTTCTTAACTTTATTAGTCTTTTGTTGCCCCTGTCCCAACTCATTTAGAAAATGCTGCAGCTGTCAAATTCAAAATAAATTAATATTTATAGAAAAAAGAGTTGATCATTTTGAACATAAATATTTTGTCTTTGTGTGTTTTAATTTTAGAAAGTTGAAAAGGATTGGCAATCATTAAATTCTGTTCCATTAACTTTTTATGGGATTGGGGTTTGTGTGATAAAGCCTAAACTGTAAAGCAGTCAGCACATCTGCTGCTTTATGCACCTGTGAATGCTTTAGCTTCTTCTTTTGCTAAGTTGTTAAAAAATGTTGGTGTTTTGCGTTGCCCTGTCTGATGACGGACTCACAGATAACATTTCCTGGATGTTATCTATGCTAACCATTCATGCTAACCATTCATGCTAACCAGACTCATTCTAAACAGACTCGTGCTCACCACTTATGCTAACAGACTCTTGCTAACAGAGTCATGCTAACAGACTCATGCTAACCAGACTCATGTTAACCAGACTCATGCTAACCAGACTCATGCTAATGACTCATTTTCTAAAAAGCGCTAACCAGACTCATGCTCACCACTCATGCTAACCACTCATGCTAACCATTCATGCTAACCATTCATGCTAACCAGACTCATTCTAAACAGACTCGTGCTCACCACTTATGCTAACCCTCATCCCAGATCATTTCTCCCTGTTCACCTCTGTCTGATGCCACCCTCATTATCCGGCCCTGTACCATCCCAGACACACAAACAGACACACACAACCTTACTCACAACAATAACAGACCCACACACACACACACAATCTTACTCACAAACAACAGAAGCACCATCCCAGACACACAGACACACACACACACACACACACACACACACACACACACACAGACACACACACACACACACACAGACACACAGACACACAGACACACAGACACACACACACACACACACACACACACAGACACACACACACACACACACACACACACACACAATCTTACTCACAAACAACAGAAGCACCATCCCAGACACACAGACACACACACACACACACACACACACACACAGACACACACACACACACACACAGACACACACACACACACACACACACACACAATCTTACTCACAAACAACAGAAGCACCATCCCAGACACACAGACACACACACACACACACACACACACACAGACACACACACACACACACAGACACACACACACACACACACACACACACACACACACACACACACACACACACACACACACACAATCTTACCACAAACACACAAGCACACATCCCAGACACACAGACACACACACACACACACACACACACACAGACACACACACACACACACAGACACACACACACACACACACACACACACAGACACACACACACACACACACACACACACACAGACACACACACACACACACGCACAGACACACACACACAGTGAGCTGTAGACTGTTCGGTTTGACCCGCTGACGTTTCTTTTACGACTTTAACAAACATCAGCTTCACATGAATTAACTGTTGATCAAACACGGTGGAACAGATTTAGATAAAATCTGCTCTTATTAAAAATCAGAATATTTAAATGTTGTGTAGTTAAAGAGCTCGTTGTCGACTTTGTGAGCTCAGTTTGTCGTATAAATGCTAATGCTAACTGAAGCCCTTGTCTTTGGATATGGAGCTGTTAAGCTGACAGAAAATCAGTCGCTGAGGTCGAAGTTTAACTTAATAAAGTTTATTCATTATATCTGCTGTTGGTGTTGTGTTTAAAGTCGCCTGTACATTTAAATTCCAGTAAAGTTCTGATTTTTAATGCAGTATTTTATGGAGTGGGTTTAATCAAAGTGATTAACTTCATTTTGACACCTTTAAAATCTGAAGCCTCAGTTTTGTTTTATTGTTTAACTTTGTGTTTATTCTTTTTTATATTGTAAGTTTTGCTCTGTTAGCCTGACAGTTGACAGTCCTTTATGAATTTATATTATATTTTTATATTAAGAACAATGTTCTTCAGCATTTTAAATACATCCCAACTTTTAGGGTGAAGTACGCTTTACTAGTCCATTTAACCATCCATCAGAATTCATTAATCCAGCAATTTATTAACAAAAAGATGAAATAAATACACCATACATTCTACGCATAATATCATTCCAAAATAATGTGACTGTACAGTTAAACTATTATTCAGTTTAAGGGTAATAATGTAAGCATTAACTTTGCTGTTGGGCACAAATCTCTATTTTGGACTATTTAATTTATTCATAAAACAGGACTGCAGGTCACCTTTCATTTTAATAAGTGAGTTTATTAACTTTAACTTTTTTACTAAACTTTTTTTATTTTAAGACACAGCACATACATGTATCATTTACTTTTGTGTATATACTTAACATACATATTGTCCTTATCATCAAAACATAAAAGAATCAAAAAATAAATAAGTAATAAAAAACAACTAACAATAAAAATAGACAAGTAAAATTGTAAATAAACAACAACAAAAACAATAATAAACTAAGTAGATAATATAATAACAATAATAGAAATAACACAAATGAATAAATAGATAAATAAAAAATAGATACATATATAAAAATAATTGGAAATAAAATAAATAAAAGTCTGAGATATTATAAGAACTGGAAAATAGTAATTGCTGTAATGATACAAAAGCTTGTTGTCTCATATGCACCTTCCTTTATCTGTGATTTCTCTTGCAAACAATATCTAAATGTAAGGTGGTAACAGCGATGACAGGAGCAATAGCATCACAAATATTTTTTAATTTAATAAAGATAGATTTCTACCTGCATGTATGATACTGATTAAACTGATTTAATTACTGAACCCAAACAAAAAGATATTATTAACTTTTTTAAGATAAGATGTTCCTTTATTAGGAATTTGGACTCATGTACACAGTATTCACCCACTCAGTATCAGTTTATGTTTTATTATTTCCTGAAAAATATTCATTTTGGAGATAGGAGCTTTGTGCCCGACAACAACAACGTGTCAAATTAAATCAAAATGATATTCACTCAACTTCATTTCTGAATTATAAAACAAAAATACTCAAAATTAAATGTTTTATTTTTAACAGACTAAATGTTTATTAAATAAACAGGGAAATAAAGGCATAAATAAATATTTAACAGATGTAGTTTAGACCATAAAACCTGATTAATAAAGCAGGGCAATGAACATGATGTGTGTTTGTGAGTGTGCGTCTGTCCTTGTGTGTTTCTTTGTGTTGTGAAAGTAAAAGCCCAACAGACAGTCAAAGTTAGGCTGCCAGTGTTTGGTAGACTTCTTATTTTAATGCAGCTTATTTTTAGTATGAATCAGAATAAATCATCTTTTTTGTTACATTGAAGAAAACTCCTAAATCCTGAATTACAGGAGTGTTGCTGTAAAATCTTAAAATGTCAAACTTTTCCAACTTTATTTTCATTATCATTCTTTTGGCAGTTATGTTATTTTACATAAAATTCAAATGAATCTTTGTGTGCTGTGTGTCCGTGTGTTAGTGTCTGACTGTGTCTCCTGGTCTGAAAAAGAACTTTTCAATGCTTGGGGTGCAAAACGATGAGTGCATGTCTGAAACCACAGGAGAACAGCAGCTTGTATTTTCCATGAAAACCTGCAAGATGCTGCTTCTCTCACTCAGGGACGGGCAACAAGGGTTGGAACGATAATTCAGATGTTTATTTAATTTAAATACTTTATTAAAGACTTATTTTTTTGTTTTTGGTACCTTATCGTCCCTGTTAATGTACAGCCGTCAGCCTATCTGACCTACACAGCTGTCAAAACTATTTAAAGTTCTTTTAGAGATGCATCACATCTCTGTCTTTGGATTTTAGGGAGCAAAGCAGCATCAGTTTAATGGGCTCAAGGTCCAGTTAAAGAAAAGTAATTTTATCTCAAACACTTTCCTAACATGAAGATGTTTTCTGATGTTTTAAGCTCATTACACATTTATCGTGCCAACCCAACAGTTAGAGCTCACCCTATTTCTGAACTCACCTTTCTTACCTTTAAAGGATCACAGACAGAGTCCCTGTTACACCTGTTACACCTGGTCGTAATCAGAGCACCATCACCGCACACCGTGAAGCACCGCCCCTCTAAGTCTGCCCGGTAACTGCTGTGTCCCAACGATCGGACAGACGCTTCAGAAAAACAGACAAGTCCTTCAGAGAGAATTATCGTTAAACAAAGTCCTCTGATCAGTCCAGCTCTGCTGAGGCTCTGAAACTGGACCTAGTCAGCGCGGTGAAGTCTGTTCTTCCTGGTCTGTTGGGACAGGGCGGTGCTCGCTGTCCCTGATTGGCTGCAGGGACAGTGGGTGGTGCTCGCTGTCTCCTGATTGGCTGCAGAGACAGTGGTTGTGCTTGCTGTCCCTGATTGGCTGCAGAGACAGTGGGTGATGCCTGCTGTCTCCTGATTGGCTGCAGAGACAGAAGGGGCAGGGCTGTTCCCTGATTGACTGCAGAGACAGTGGGTGGTGCTTGCTGTCCCCTGATTGGCTGCAGAGACAGTGGGTGGTGCTCGCTGTCTCCTGATTGGCTGCAGAGACAGTGGGTGATGCTCGCTATCCCTGATTGGCTGCAGAGACAGTGGGTGGTGCTCGCTGTCTCCTGATTGGCTGCAGAGACAGTCAGGCCAGGGCTGTCCCCTGATTGGCTTCAGAGACAGTGGGTGGTGCTTGCTGTCCCCTGATTGGCTGCAGAGACAGTGGGTGGTGCTCGCTGTCCCTGATTGGCTGCAGAGACAGTGGGTGGTGCTCGCTGTCTCCTGATTGGCTGCAGAGACAGTCAGGGCAGGGCTGTCCCCTGATTGGCTGCGGTGTTAGTCTCTCTCTCGTGCCTCTTCCCCTCAGGTTACGGGCTGGTGCAGGACGAGCTGCTGTCCCCCGCCTCCATGCAGTACAGCCTGCCGTCCCCGCTCGGCGTGGAGCCGTACTGGCAGGAAGTTTCCAGCCTGGAGTGCGCCCCCATCGCCACCACGGAGGAGGACACGCTGATGGAGATGTCGGACGTGCAGGTGTGGCCGGCGGGGGTCAGCCCCTCGCTGGTCACCGTGGAGGACTCGTCCCTGGAGGGCAGCAGCCGGGCGGATGACTCCGAGGGCGCCACCCTGTCCCTGCCCTGCAGCTTGGGCCGGCCCAGCAGCGGCGCCAGCGGGGCGAGCGGCTCCATCATGGAGCTGGAGGAGGAGGAGGAGGAGGAGGAGGAGGGGGAGGTAGAGGAGGAGGAGGCTCCACCAGACCCCCCCGCAGCTCTGGCGGACAGGGACAGGGTGAGGGCCAGCGGCGCCGTGCCCAAGGTCAACTTGAACGGCCAGCTCGGAGGTCAGAGGTCGGACAGAAGGAGAGGGGAGGGGGTAGCCTCAGGAGGAGGGGCTAAAGGAGGTGACAGTGTGGGGCAGGGCTCAGTGGAGGGGGTTTCTGTCGTTGCAGGCCAGCAGGTGTTCGCTCCGCGGTGCGAGGTGTCCGGACTGAGTCGAGCCTCGGAGCACAACGGCGAGAACCGGTACGTGACACCTGCACGGCGCCACCCCATCCTCTTAAGGTGACGGCGCTCTCTAACTCTCTGTCTGTGCTTC
Organism: Scarus forsteni; assembly: GCA_036419115.1. NCBI lineage: Eukaryota > Metazoa > Chordata > Actinopteri > Labriformes > Labridae > Scarus > Scarus forsteni. Next base: position 821,860 of record JAZDUH010000064.1, read on the forward strand.
CCTTTGTCCTCAGCATGGTGGGCGGGGGAGCGTTTCAGCCTTACCTGCCAGACAAGGACGCCCTACAGGGCTGGGCGGGCTCGGTGGCGGCAGCAGGACGGGATGGCAGCGTGGCGGGCCTGCGGGTGGCCCAGGAGGCGCTGCTGACCCCGGTGTGTGACACGGGTTACTCTTATGTGCTGCGTGGGCGTCTGCTGCAGGGCACGCAGCCCTTTGACAAGGGGCGGGGCTTCTCTCACCAGGAGGCGGGCCGTCACGCCTGGGAGAAGGAGCTGAGGCGGGGCCAGGTCAGGTTGCCACGACAACCACCCGCCGCTGCCTGCGCCGCCTGGAGGGAGAGCATCTTTGTCCATCCTTTATGGTTTTGTAGTTTGGCTGCCATCCACACTCTTAGTGTCACTTTAGGAACAACAATCATCAAAACGGAGATTTTGATGGAGCCCAGAATAATGTGTTTGTGTCCGCAACACATGGAGGAGATCTGCCATGGCCCAGACCTTTGATTTTGTTTTACATCTCAAATGCAAAAATTGTGAATAACAATGAATCAATGCACATGCATTTATATTTATAAAATATATATAATTATAATTACTCCTGAAAAAAGTTTGGAAGTGTTTTTGTTAATGATTTTTACTCCCCTTTAACAAAAAAAACTGATGATTGGTGTTTTATATCTTTGGTTAGTCGTCTTTTTAATGAGGCACAGCATGTAAGGGTCATGTGTTTGTGGAGAGACTAACAGCTAAACATGGGGGTAGAGCCAAATAAACAAGAAGTTTCAAAATCTGCTCTTTCCCTGAAGGACTCAGGGAGGAACTTTTTTACATGGTCTTTGACTTCACTTTTCTCACAGAACTTGGTCCTGCATTTGGAAATGTTACCAGATAATGCTGCCACTCTGTGTCACTTACTTTATTCAGGACGCTGCAGATGCATCAAGCTGTTACTCATTCCACAAATGCGATCCTTACTGTACCGTCTTGTTCTGATCAGGCTTGTCAGAAATATGAAATACAGAATTTGTGTTATTAAAGGGAGAAATAGATGTCCAAACCATATTTCCAAACTTTTTTTAGGGGGTATAAATGGGTTTTAAGAGCAGGAACTTTTCCCAGGAACTAGTTTCTATCAAGGAATTTGACCAGAACAAAACTTTACAGTAAAGAAGAGTATTTCCTATTTCCTGTTGGTATGTATGTGAGGGAATTTTATTGGTTCAAGAGTCTTTTGAAACTAATTAGAACAGTCTGATAATATGGAATCACAAAAATGTAGTTAAAAGTAAAAATAAATCAAAAGGATTATTCGTCTTTACTGTTAAACCATGAATTGATGTGAGTTTTAGTTATTGTCTTATCAAAAACTTGTTTTCCCTGTCTTTTCCTGTTAGAGTTAACATTTTTATATTTATATTTTTATATTTTTTATGAGTGAAGAAACTCAGAGTTACAGATAATCCTCTTGCCCCAAAGGCAGGAAAAAAAGATCTTGGGAGAGCAGAGTTTTATCCAAATCTTTTGATATATATACTTAAGTATCATCTGCATATCAATTTAATTTATGGAGTGTCTCCTGATGATAAAACAAAGGTAAGCCTTATTAAATGTAAATGTAAGCAGCTCTCTCACCAAAACTTGGAGACTCTTCCTCACTAAACTGTGTCTCTAAATAAAAAGGACTTGATCAACTGAAAACATTTCACTTGATGCCAAAACTAAAACTAAAACTGCTCACGGGTCAGAATTATTCAAAGTTTGCACATCATTTCTTTCAGCAGAAATGTTTAAATTAAGGAGCTTGTAGGTCCGTGTACTTTGTGGCCATTCGTTTTTCGTGTTTATATGGGTAAACGGAAAACGGGAAACCATCCGATTTCTGTTTGGATGAAGGGAAACGAAAAACGTTTGGTAATTGAAAATCCAAAAACGGAAAACGAGCCTTTATCTGATATCCATTACGGGTTTATTTTTACCCAAGTCGGGATATAAAATACGGCTGTAATTCCTTTCGTAAAGCTTGCTTTGCCTTCACATGGAAGCACTTCCTTCTTCTGCGCTGCTGCTTCTTCTCCTTGTTCTGCTTCTGAAGCTACACTACAGCGTTTTACTGCCCTCTAGTGAAATTATTAGTTTGCAGCGCTTTAAGCCCATTTCGAAGCATCATCCGTAACCATAATTGTTTTCTATAAATTGAGTTTCAAATTCTCACTATATATATCTATGTTCTTTTAGTGTGTGACCTTCTTTTACTGTAGACATTAATGAAATATTATGCTGGTTCTGTAAATTGTATTTAGTTCTGAATAAATGTATTTGATATTACCATGTATTAATAAATAGCCATTTATTTCAATTGTCAAACTACATTCTAAACACATATTACCAGATAGGCAGTTACACATTACAAACAAGGTAAGTCTCGGTTCCGCAATGTTTTATCAATCAATCTTTATTAGTATACCTCCAGTTCATAACAAGTGTTATCTCAAAACAACTTACAATATGCAGCGCAGAAGAAGGAAGTGCTTCCGGGTGAAGACAAAGCAAGCTTTACGAAAGGAATTAGGCCGCATTTTATGTCCCTACTTGTGAATAATAAACCCGTAATAGATATCAGATAAAGGCTCATTTTCCGTTTTTGGATTTTCAGTTACCAAACGAAAAACGGGAAACGAGTCGTTTCCCATTTTTGTTTCCCTTTATCCAAATGAAAATCGGAAAATCGGATGGTTTCAAGTTTTCTGTTTACCCATATCTACACGAAAAACGAATGGCCACAAAGTACACGGACCCTTGCATGATGCTTTTTCAGTTTTACATGCCCTTTGGTTTGCTTTACATGTCTCCTCTGTGTGATAGAGTACTTCTGTTGACTAGACAAAAGTCCACGGCATTAGGACTTGTCCTTCTCCCCATGATTTTGGCACCAGTAGCTCCCTAAATGTCTTTCCTCCCCCCGAATACCAGTGTAACACCCTACCATTGTGATGTCATCAGCTTAAGCTCATTGCAGAGCAGAGACATAAGAATGGAGGCAGAGTTGTTAACAACAAAGCACAGAGTGTACTGAAATGACAAATCAGGTGTTTTACGTGACTTTTGTTTTATGAAGCTGAGTGTAAACAGACAATAAAACCAGCCAACCTTTTTGGAGGTCACGTGTTGCTTAAATCTTTAGACCAGGCTGACAGCAATCAAGTTCCCTGACCCGTAGTTCCTGAGAATAGAAGTTCCTGGTGTGTTTAGTGGAAAACTTTAGGAGCTTTGAGCTGCTCCTGACTTCTGTTGTTTGTCTTTGTGCTCAGAGAGAAGAGAAAGAGGACTACGCTGCAGAGTCACAGTTCGCCTCTGAACAGGGAAAGATGCTCGCTCGAAAGGTTTGTCAGAAGTGTTGACATCGTTTGTGCCGTCATGTTCACCTGCCACTCTGTTGACCTCAGCATTGTCATATTTGAGTGTGAATCAGTCACCAAGTCAGACAGAAAGGACGGGAGAATAACAGCAGCCTCCAGCCAAGTGTTAAAGTCTTAAAGTCTTAAAGTGTCCACGTGCCACAGATCTGACGAGTCAGTAACCACGAGCCGTTAGACACTGTGACGGTAACCAGACATTGACTTAAGTATCATGAAAGGACCGTTGGGAGAAAAGTAAACCAGTACCAACTTTCACCCTCTTAACCATCATCAGCACATTGCTTTAAAGTTGTAAGTTTATTTTATTAATTATAGACAAACTACAATTCTGGAAGAGGTGAGACGTCTGAATACAAAGAGAAAACTATCATTTACAAATCCTGTTTAACTTCTTAGGAAAATTAAAATTTAGTTAAAGGGACTGTGAGGAGAATCTATTCCTGCCGACATAAAGACTCTGCTACCCATGAGCACGCGCGGCGACTGTCGTAATGCTGCGTTCCAGTAACCTCAGAACTGGGAGTGACATCATCTCAGATTTATCGGCGTTCCAGTTCAAGTCGGAAAAAAACATGCCGATCTACCAGGCTATTGTTAGCTGTTGTTAGCACGCCCTGTGTTGTTGTTCACAAATATCACATGAAGAATGTGATTATCACTATGGCAACATTTTTGTAAATATAAGTCTAACAATACTATGTATACAGCTGATCTAGAGCGACACACCCCAGTCAGAAGTGACAATAAATGGATTATTACAGGAGCTAAATAACTGTTCACACTGGGGGCATCCATCTTCAATTGTCAACTCGGGGGTGGTGAGGTTTCACCGAGTTCCCAGTAGGATATTCCGACTTCGGGGGACGTTCCAGTTGCAGTTTCCTACTCGGAACCCAGAAATACCTACTTCCGACTACAACTGGAACGCACCAAAAGACATGACCCATGCCAAAGCGTGTGTTTGTTGTGATGCTAATGAATGCAGCTCGGACCTTCCTCAGAACTCTGCATTGCTTTACAACTTCTTTTTTCAACAACTTACAGGATGCAAAGCCACGAGGTAATGTATCTCTTTCTAGTTACGTAGCGGTAGTTTTTGATGTGTGACAACAGGCAATTTTTGGAAAACGTAGCTGTAGCTGACTATATATGGCTACTTACAGCCCGGTGCTCTAAGACATGTAATAAAAATAATAATATAAATTTGCTCTAGTTTTAATTGTCTTGTTCCTGAAGTTGAGTATCCCGTGCACTGCCAATTTGACAATAGCGCAGTGAGGTGACGGGCGCACCAGGGGGAGGTGTCGGCAGATTCATGTTGGCGCAGTGACAATTTCGTGCCAAAAACAGTGCAGAAAGTGCACTGAAAGCTCACCAGCTCCAACCTGGTCTATTCTCGGCGCAAACGGAGTGCACCCTCCACAGCTGTAATTTGGTGACAGGCGCACATGTGCGCACACGTCAACAAAGCCTCAGAGGCAGGTTTCCAAAGTGTCAGGCACATTTTAATGCAATAAACAATCACAGCAATCACTATTTAATATAACCGACTGAACCAGCATATACATTTGTATCTATATTAACTGTCCCATCACATCTGATGTCGGATTAAAGCCGTTTGTCATCATGGAAACTTAACCTGACGGCAGCTGGAAGTTTGATGCACATCTTACAAGTCAACAATAAACAGCCTTAACATCTGATACTGAGTATATATCTGGCTTCTCTCATTTCATTAAATTCAAAGAAAAGAGGGAGAAAAAAGAGAAAATAAATGTATGTCACTCAGGATTTACCTGTGATTTCCCATATTCCTCTATGTTAGTCTTTATTTTTAGCCTGATCTAAAAAGATTGAGTACATTATGAAGGAGGATGAGGAGGAGACACCGGGAGAGTATACAGTATATCACTAAAGGCTCTGCTATTTGGTGATGACAAACCAGGAGTGCAGGTGGATCACAAGCATTATGAATGGATAAGCCAGCTGCGGTGTAACTGTCTCTTAATTTTGTGCTCCTATAATGACAACGGAACAGATGACATCTGTCCTGGGAGCTGGCCCACACGGTGACGCGCTTCGTTGCCCCCGATGGCCAGTCTGTTCTCCCAGCTGCTGAAGTGACAGCAGCTCTGACCGTCTCCGCTGGAGATTCTCCCGCGGAGACGGTCATAGCTGCGGGGATCATTCAGACCAATCAGACGCTGCGCCTCGGCCGCAGCGCATTTAAAGGCAAGGAGTGGCGCTCATTTGATTGGTGAAGACAGCGCTCGGCTGTGTTAAACCTACTTACGGCTTTACTCCTCCTACTCTGACAATTGCGCAGAGGGGAAGAGACGTGGGCGTGGATGCGCTCCTCTGCGCCTTGAGTGCACCTCTCTTGGCACCCTATCCGCGCGGTGAAGGCCGGCGCAGGGCAGGTGCGCCTGCGCTTGCGCCTGGTCTACGAAATTAGAGCCCAAAGATGCTATGAGGAGTTTCGAAGTAATAACAAAAAAGTCTCCCTTTTAGATATATGCCTGATGGAAATACACACTTTAAGATGAGTTTTATAGCATCAAAATAGGTTATCTATAAATGCTATTCCTTAACTTCGTGGTTGGGTCGGACAGGACTGGACTGGTCTGGATACTCAACTTCAAATACAAGACAATTCAAACTAGAACAAATTTATATTATTCAGACACGTCTTAGAGCACCGGGCTGTAAGTAGCCATATATAGCTAGCTACAAAACTACGATACTAAGTTTTCCAAAAATTAAAAAATCAAAAACTACCGCTACATAACTAGAAAGAGATACATTACCTCGTGGCTTTGCATCCTGTAAGTTGTTGAAAAAAGAAGTTGTAAAGCAATGCAGAGTTCTGAGGAAGGTCCGAGCTGCATTCATTAGCATCTCAAAAAACACGCTTTGACTTGGGTCACGTCTTTACCACAGTCGCTGTGCGTGCTCATGGGTAGCAGAGTCTTCATGTCGCCGGAAATAGATTCTCCTCATAACACCTTTAAGTCGAGGATTTTTTGATTATAAACTGTTTGCTGTCTTCCACAAAGTGATTAAACACACTGATCTGAGTGCTCTTTACTCAATCATGGTTTCATCTGTTATTGATGAAGTGTGGATGTTTCACAGAGTTTATTACATTAATAACTTTCCAGTGTTTTCTTGCTCCTGTCCCGACTCTTCTTAGCACATGTTTCAGGGATCAAATTCACAAAGTGTGCATATTTCTAAAAGTTTACACTTCACTTGACGTCCCAGCTCTTCCAGAATTGGTGTTAGTGCAGTGAAATGTTTAAACTGGTCTCTTTCTAAGTGAATGGCTGGTGTATGAGGCGTTACGATGAGGCAGGTGGAGGAGAAACGAGTTACTTTCCTGCTCTGGTTCCATAACATGGCTTCAGCAGATAACGGTCCGAGTGTTGTCTCCTTCCCTCCTCCCTCCCTCCTTGCTCCAGGTGGGGGTGGATGTGAGGAAAGGTGCTCAGTCAGTGCAGCGCACCAGTCTGCGGAGGGTTAAACACTGAAACACACTCACTACCCCGGTCCTCCAGGTACGGGACTCAGCAAGCACTTATCCTCCCAGTGCTTGAAAAAAAAAATCCTGTTTAGCAGCACATTTGTCCGTCTGAGCTCACCTGTCTGTCTTATTCTGTTTGGTTCTGTGTTTAAAGTAGAACAGCACATTCATTACTCTGATGTTCATACTTCAGAAGGCCATAATAATGTAGACAAAACAGTGTTTTAACATTAACCGTGTCCTTCTCTTTTTGTAGGACCGGAAAGCCACTGCCAAAACAACCTCTAAAAAAACACAACCGGAGAGAAGATGGAAATGAGGCACGGAGAGAGGGAGAGAGAAACAGAGACTAAGAAGTTCAACTACAAAATGACACAAATTCATCCTCGATGTGTGACCATGGAGCACCACAGACAGAAAAGAGACAGAGGAAACCAGAGGAGTTAAACTTGTAGTTTTATAACATTTGTAAAGAAAAACATCAACTAAACTATGGCATGAAGATCCTTTCCTTTTTTTACAAAAAAACCTAAATGTCTGTAAAAGAACAGAAAAAAAGCAACAAAAAGTGCTTCCTGTGAACTGTAATCGCATGATGACTGCTGGTGCATGCCCTTTGACCTTTTGAACTGTCATTATCTACAAACTGAAGGGGTACGAGGTTTGGGGCCGTGTAGTTTTAAGGACCTAACCCCCCAACCCGACTGAAGAGGCAGCGAGTGGAGTCCAAAAGCACTACAGCCAAAAAGTCCCAGACGGATGGTTCTGTGTCAGCTGAGCCCACCTGGACCTTCCCTTATACTCTCTATGTGATATATGCACTCTATGCTACGTGGACATGTGTCGGTGTGCGTATGTGTGTGTATGTGTGCGCCTTCTCTTCTCTAACGCATGTGTTTCTGCTTCTGGCTTTGCGGCTGGAATGAGAAAGCTAACCCGGCCCTGCTCGTGCGTGTTCTCGTCTGCGTGTTTCGTCCTTTCCTTTGTGGCTAAAGCTTCTTCCTCGTTCTTTGTTTCTCCCTGAGACTCGTCCACCTCGGTTTTCTGAGCAGCGTTGAACCTTGGTACAGAAACTGAAGCTCTTTGAAAACGTGTTTTTCACACAGCAGGGAATGTGATCTGTGGAAGTTTGCATTGTGCAGCAGCTTAACAACACAAAGATGTAACTTCTCCTCAGTTGGGACCTCTTTTACCTTCTTCTATCATTTCTCCCAGTAGCTCACGTCATCCTGATCCACAGTCTGAATCAGTAGCCTCTGTCAATATGCAGTGAGATCACAAACCTCCACTCCTCCATATCATCTGAAATCTCTGCTCGCTTTATCTGTTTGTACGGGGCCTCGCTGTGAAACTCTCTTATAGAAAGAAGCATTAAAATAATGGAGGATGTGACCGATGTGAAGATTTGGATGAAGTCTAGAGTAATGGAAGAAAGTAACGGGACCGTGCAGTGAGGACGGACAGCTAGCACTGTGATGGTCTTTTATCACCGACCCCAGACTCGTGAACTGTGAAGACAAACATTCATTCAAACCAGAGAAGCACAGTATGTAAACCTACATAACCAGAACACAACATCATCACGTAACCATGCTGGGTCTGAGTGTTAGCGGACAGAGAGGCTGGAATATGCCACAGCAATAATACCTGACAAACGTAAACGGTGGAGGTTATGTGTAAAGGTGAAGAGTCTGACCTCTCCGATGAAGCAGCACGGCGTCGGCGTGAACGAGAGCGACATGATGCACTGATTTAAGGTCAGAAGACTTTGGTAGCAGTGTGGGAGGCCTGAGACAGACTTTTATTCTTCTTACTATGTGTTTTATGTTCCAGCACCTAACGTAGCAGAATATAAACCAGGACACGCAGACGTTTAGTCCGGAGGATGTGTTGGTCTACAGTTGTTTTGATTGTGTTTGGTCCACCCTCATCACTTCCTTTATGCATCCAGTCAGACTGACAGCAGCACGATCATCGTAGCACACTCCTCTCCAGAAAACAATCTTTAAGTACTGTAAACGCTCCTGTAGCCTGAGTGAGTGACACACCGAGTGAATGCAGACGTCAGTAACACGCCACACGTGCACGTGTGTGTTTCCCCCGCCCGTCCATGCACACGAGGACAGCACATGTTTATTACATATCACTGTTTCCACTGTAACTCCACTCAGGTTTTCAGTTCTGCTCCGTCAGAATCAAACGTTTCCTTTTGTGTTGAGTCCTCCTCTCAGAGACAAGCGTAGGACACAGAGCGTCTTGGTTTGGGCTGTTGGGATGAAGCAGGGTGGGTTATGTGTGATTGAGTCTATGTGCATGTGGTGATCCCCCTTTGGTTCAAATAACCAAATATATATGTAGAGTAGTCAAAAAACCTCCAGGGACCACGAATCACAACCAACATTTACTCATTTATGTGCAGAACTACACCTAAAAATAAGTAGACTTTGATGAACTAAATCTTCCTGCAGAAAAAAAAGGTTAACAAAGTCAACCACGACAGTTTAATGTCATAAAATTATAATTCTCTTGTGCTGTGTTTCATCAGAAAGAGAAAAAGTGTCCAGCTAACAAACCTGTGCTGTCTCAGTTTATGGTCTGAAAATGTTCATGCCAAACTGCTCCTGAGGATGGATCTGTAAAATAACACATGGATCTGTAAAATAACACATGGATCTTTAAAATAACACATCGACCTAAAATAACACATGGATCTGTAAAATAACACATGGATCTAAAATAACACACGGATCTAAAATAACACATGGATCTTTAAAATAACACATGGATCTAAAATAACACATGGATCTAAAATAACACATGGATCTAAAATAACACATGGATCTTTAAAATAACACATCGACCTAAAATAACACATGGATCTGTAAAATAACACATGGATCTAAAATAACACACGGATCTAAAATAACACATGGATCTTTACAATAACACATGGATCTTTAAAATAACACATGGATCTAAAATAACACATGGATCTAAAATAACACATGGATCTTTAAAATAACACACGGATCTAAAATAACACATGGATCTTTACAATAACACATGGATCTTTAAAATAACACATGGATCTTTAAAATAACACATGGATCTTTAAAATAACACATGGATCTAAAATAACACATGGATCTTTAAAATAACACATGGATCTTTAAAATAACACATGGATCTAAAATAACACATGGATCTAAAATAACACATGGATCTAAAATAACACATGGATCTAAAATAACACATGGATCTAAAATAACACATGGATCTAAAATAACACATGGATCTTTAAAATAACACATGGATCTTTAAAATAACACATGGATCTAAAATAACACATGGATCTAAAATAACACATGGATCTAAAATAACACATGGATCTAAAATAACACATGAATCTTTAAAATAACACATGGATCTAAAATAACACATGGATCTAAAATAACACACGGATCTAAAATAACACATGGATCTTTAAAATAACACATGGATCTAAAATAACACATGGATCTAAAATAACACATGGATCTAAAATAACACACGGATCTAAAATAACACATGGATCTTTAAAATAACACATGGATCTAAAATAACACATGGATCTAAAATAACACATGGATCTAAAATAACACATGGATCTAAAATAACACATGGATCTTTAAAATAACACATGGATCTAAAATAACACATGGATCTAAAATAACACATGGATCTAAAATAACACATGGATCTTTAAAATAACACATGGATCTTTAAAATAACACATGGATCTAAAATAACACATGGATCTAAAATAACACATGGATCTAAAATAACACATGGATCTTTAAAATAACACATGGATCTTTAAAATAACACATGGATCTAAAATAACACATGGATCTTTAAAATAACACATGGATCTGTAAAATAACACATGGATCTAAAGAACACATGGATCTAAAATAACACATGGATCTTTAAAATAACACATGGATCTTTAAAATAACACATGGATCTAAAATAACACATGGATCTTTAAAATAACACATGGATCTGTAAAATAACACATGGATCTTTAAAATAACACATGGATCTGTAAAATGACACATGGATCTTTAAAATAACACATGGATCTAAAGAACACATGGATCTAAAATAACACATGGATCTTTAAAATAACACATGGATCTTTAAAATAACACATCGACCTAAAATAACACATGGATCTGTAAAATAACACATGGATCTAAAATAACACACGGATCTAAAATAACACATGGATCTTTAAAATAACACATGGATCTAAAATAACACATGGATCTAAAATAACACATGGATCTTTAAAATAACACATGGATCTAAAATAACACATGGATCTAAAATAACACATGGATCTTTAAAATAACACATGGATCTTTAAAATAACACATGGATCTTTAAAATAACACATGGATCTTTAAATTAACACATGGATCTAAAATAACACATGGATCTTTAAAATAACACATGGATCTAAAATAACACATGGATCTTTAAAATAACACATGGATCTAAAATAACACATGGATCTAAAATAACACATGGATCTTTAAAATAACACATGGATCTAAAATAACACATGGATCTAAAATAACACATGGATCTTTAAAATAACACATGGATCTTTAAAATAACACATGGATCTAAAATAACACATGGATCTTTAAAATAACACATGGATCTAAAATAACACATGGATCTTTAAAATAACACATGGATCTAAAATAACACATGGATCTAAAATAACACATGGATCTTTAAAATAACACATGGATCTAAAATAACACATGGATCTTTAAAATAACACATGGATCTTTAAAATAACACATGGATCTTTAAAATAACACATGGATCTAAAATAACACATGGATCTTTAAAATAACACATGGATCTAAAATAACACATGGACCTAAAATAACAAATGGATCTAAAATAATACATGGATCTTTAAAATAATACATGGATCTTTAAAATAACACATGGATCTTTAAAATAACACATGGATCTAAAATAACACATGGATCTAAAATAACACATGGATCTAAAGAACACATGGATCTTTAAAATAACACATGGATCTTTAAAATAACACATGGATCTTTAAAATAACACATGGATCTAAAATAACACATGGATCCAAAATAACACATGGATCTTTAAAATAACACATGGATCTTTAAAATAACACATGGATCTTTAAAATAACACATGGATCTAAAATAACACATGGATCTAAAATAACACATGGATCTTTAAAATAACACATGGATCTAAAATAACACATGGATCTAAAATAACACATGGATCTTTAAAATAACACATGGATCTAAAATAACACATGGATCCAAAATAACACATGGATCTTTAAAATAACACATGGATCTAAAATAACACATGGATCTAAAATAACACATGGATCTAAAATAACACATGGATCTTTAAAATAACACATGGGTCTAAAATAACACATGGATCTAAAATAACACATGGATCTTTAAAATAACACATGGATCTTTAAAATAACACATGGATCTAAAATAACACATGGATCTTTAAAATAACACATGGATCTAAAATAACACATGGATCTAAAATAACACATGGATCTTTAAAATAACACATGGATCTTTAAAATAACACATGGATCTTTAAAATAACACATGGATCTTTAAAATAACACATGGATCTAAAATAACACATGGATCTTTAAAATAACACATGGATCTAAAATAACACATGGATCTAAAATAACACATGGATCTTTAAAATAACACATGGATCTAAAATAACACATGGATCTTTAAAATAACACATGGATCTTTAAAATAACACATGGATCTTTAAAATAACACATGGATCTAAAATAACACATGGATCTTTAAAATAACACATGGATTTAAAATAACACATGGATCTTTAAAATAACACATGGATCTAAAATAACACATGGATCTAAAATAACACATGGATCTTTAAAATAACACATGGATCTTTAAAATAACACATGGATCTTTAAAATAACACATGGATCTTTAAAATAACACATGGATCTAAAATAACACATGGATCTAAAATAACACATGGATCTTTAAAATAACACATGGATCTTTAAAATAACACATGGATCTAAAATAACACATGGATCTTTAAAATAACACATGGATCTAAAATAACACATGGATCTAAAATAACACATGGATCTTTAAAATAACACATGGATCTTTAAAATAACACATGGATCTTTAAAATAACACATGGATCTAAAATAACACATGGATCTTTAAAATAACACATGGATCTTTAAAATAACACATGGATCTAAAATAACACATGGATCTAAAATAACACATGGATCTTTAAAATAACACATGGATCTTTAAAATAACACATGGATCTTTAAAATAGCACATGGATTAAAGTGATTATTTCACTGCTGCTGTAAAGAAACGTCAAGCAGCTCTGCAGTGTTGTTTTCAGACTGAGGCAGACTCAGAGGAAACACAGCTTTGGTGGATTAATTTATTTTTATTTAATGAATAAACAGCTGCTTCTCCCAGATTATTCCCACAGGAGAGGTTACAGGACTCCTCTGTGTAGTTACAGCGACTCTCTTCAGGTCAGACAGACACATTCGGACAGGTTTGACCTGATTGTTTAAAGTATATAAGAATATAAGAATATAAAAGAAACAGCAAACTGCTGTAGGGGGACTTCAACAGTGTGACTGTTAGCAGTCAGGGGTTGGACTGATTTGACTCCTGAATCCTGAATCAAGAATCAGGGGGAATAAAACCTACATGCTAAACATGCCATCCTACAAAATCAAAGGTCTTAGCTGGTGGACCGTGGGAGCAGAACATGACAGCAACCAAACTCTGTTACAGAGCAAATCCTCTTTGAAGAAAACAGCACTTAAATCATTAAAACACGTTTTAACAGTCAGTTCTCCCACCTGTAACCCCCCCCAATAGACATTGTTTGTTTAGCCAGCCAGCTCGTAGCCTCATGTGGCCTCCTCTGATCAGAGTGTATCCAAGGGGGAGCGGAAAAGAGCTGCAGCTATCCCCCACAGAGATATTATTTTTAAACTTGTGTCAAATTCTAGCTTAATAAAACACCTAAGATGTCATGTAAATAGTCCCACACTAACCTTTACTTAGATATTTTTAAATGAGTTAGGATACATTTTAAACATGCCCTTAACAGGCTGAATAATTACAGTCAACTAAGAGCACTTAGAGATTCATCACAATTAAAATATATGATAATTAACAGGCTTGCATTAAAGCTGAGTTAGTGTAGTGAACACAACAACAGTGATTAATAAGGCTGTTAGCTGGTCTGTCATGTCTTCTCCTGGACAAATAGAAACTCTTCAACATTAATTTGGTTATTTTCTTCTTTCCTGAGCACAAGACTGACCATCACACACAGCTCTGTGGCAGCCATTTTTAAATTTGTGTATATAAGGGGGCGACAACAGTCGATAAAGTCGAATCAACGACAGTCGATTTGATCAGCTGATCTACTGTAGACTGAAGCTGACCCTTAATTTCCATTAATGTGCCACCCCAGTCTGACTTCTTCTCTCTTTGACATTATTATCTCATCACTGGGCTGTTACCTCTAAATAAGATTCAGTCTTTACTTTTCCAAGATGAGATGATTATAAGCTTATTTATTTTTATTAAAGGCACTTAAGTTCATTGTTATATGCATTAAAAAGTACAGTAAGTTGTATAATACGGGAGAAGCAGTTTACATACCAGAAGTGATCCAAACATGTGGCATAATAAACCTTTAACTGATCAGTTTTAAATCTAAACCACTTTAAACTGATGTCTTTAACACTTTTGATCTGATTTAAAATCAGTTTGTTCATTTGTTTTCCCTTGATCGTTGATCACTGGAAAACCGTTTGGATTTAAACTCTAAACTCAGTGAGTCTTCACCACGTTGTGTGTGTGTGTGTGTGAGTGTGTGGATGTGTGTGTGTCCTGTGCTTGTTCCAAACTGTGTTGTTTTGGGGAAAGAAGAGAATTTTTACCTGAAAAGTGACTTGAGAGGACACGTAACCAAGGACGATGTATCCCAAGAAAGAGTATTGTAAAAAAAAATAAGTGTTGCAAAGAATAGAGATCACCTATACTCCTTTAGAATGGATACATGACAATGTAAACGCAATATCATATTACTCTATCCTAAGGAATGCAACTGCGCACATGCACAAAAAATATGTTTTTATGAAAATATATGTATAAATATATGACAAAATATATTTAATTAGAATGCTATGCACCCTCATAGAGTTGTTATGGATGTTCTTTAAGCATTATCTAGACTAGGCCAACGCCCACATCATGGGGAATGTAGAGGCTTTGTAGCTCTGACCACTTGTTTTCTTTTCTTTTGTATTGTCCTGGAGAGACGATAAACTACGGTGACAATGTATACAAGCCTTTCAATCAGAGTCCCTCTGACATGAAGATATGTATAGATCATCTTACCCTGTACACCAGCTCAAACCATTTACAAGAATTAATAAACAAAAACGTGACAACAGTGCTGCGTCATGTTCTGTCAGGACGTCAAACACCAATGTTCCTGTTGAGCTTCTTTAACGGTCCAAAAAGTTCAGATGATCAGGAGTGATTTAGTTTGGTGAGAAATGTCTTTAAAGTTAAAGTGGAAATCTGTGGGTGTGTTTGTTTGTTGCCTCTTTTCTCTTTGCTTATTTTATCCTCCATACTGCCTGTATAAGCAGATATAATCAAAGCATCACATTAATTCTTTACTCCATTAGTGTGAGGCAGTGAGGGGGGAAATAAGAGGACAAACCAGTGAAAACATCAAAAATCTACTGAACATTAGCAAAAGCAAATATTAAGTATCATATATAATAGATACCAGTCTTTAGTACATTGGGGGAAAAACTACTGATACAAAATGTCATTTCTCCATAGCCACTGTCTTTACTTTAAAATAGTTACTCGTTTTATTTGTAATCAGTTTATATTTAAAAGACAAATACATTCAGGCCTGATAAAACATGGATTAAATTCTGCAGACAAAATTGTTGACAAAAAAGAACATTTAGGAAAAGAAAAGATGTTTGGATTTACTGAGAATGTTGAACACAGTTTATGTCGTGGTTTTGTTTTTAGAAAAGAGAGTGGTTTATTAAAATGATGCAAAAATGTTTTTTTTTTTCATCAATATGTAAACAATGTTAAAGAAAGTTAAATTTTATTTTTAATAACATGAGGAAATGAATACTTTATAATGAGGGGTGTGCATATGATCTGTGTGGTATTGATGTTGGCAGATATGTAAATTTCTGCTGGTACATTTTGGTCCTTTACATCAGAATATCTTCACTCTCATTTCCTGGAAAAGCCTTCAAATGGTTAAATATTTCAAAACTGATTAGAATTTAGTCAGTTAGTTCAGACATGTGGGGAAAAATCCAATTTAAAGCAAAAAAACCATCAACTTTTAAAAGTTTAGTTTTTTCTGAGCGTAACGTGCCTCTTATTTGACCCTGCCCTGATTAACAACAAAACAAAGAGCGCGCGCGTGAGGACGTGAGTGAGAGCAGAGAAACTACAACTCCCAGTGAACTACAACTCCCAGGCCCAGTGACGCCCCTCCGTCAGCCAATCACGGCACAGCTACCCATGTGGCGTCTCAGAGGAAGTACTCAGTTGTTTTGGAAGAGTCCGGAGCACGTGCAGGCTGCAGGCTCCAGGTGAAGTCCTGCAGGTTAGGAGGATACCAGAGACCAGAGACCAGAAACCAGAAACCAGAGACCAGAGACCAGAAACCAGAAACCAGAGGCCAGAGACCAGAGACCAGAGACCAGAGACCACCTGTGGATCAGGCCGAGCGGCAGACATGTCAGCAGGGGGACAGACCTCCAGGAGCCGGGACATCCCGGCCGTCCGGCGGGTGGTGATCCACGACGCTGCTCACCTGCCCCAGGACTACAGCACCACGCCCGGGGGCACGCTGTTCAGCACCACGCCCGGAGGTAAGGGATAACTACAAACTACAGAGAGTCAGAGTGACGAAAACTACAGACTACAGGGGGCCAGAGTGACGAAAACTACAGATTACATGGTTAGAGTTACGAAAACTTCAAACTACAGGGGGTCAGAGTGACGAAAACTACAAACTACAGAGAGTTAGAGTGACGAAAACTACAGACCACAGGGGGTCAGAGTGACGAAAACTACAGACTATGGGGGTCAGAGTGACGAAAACTACAAACTACATGGTTAGAGTGACGAAAACTTCAAACTACAGGGGGTCAGAGTGACAAAAACTACAGACTACAGGGGGTCAGAGTGACGAAAACTACAAACTACAGGGGGTCAGAGTGACGAAAACTACAGACTACAGGGGGTCAGAGTGACGAAAACTACAAACTACAGGGGGTTAGAGTGACGAAAACTACAGACTACAGAGAGGGACGAAAACTTCAAACTACAGGGGGTCAGAGTGACGAAAACTACAGACTACAGGGGGTCAGAGTGACGAAAACTACAAACTACAGGGGGTCAGAGTGACGAAAACTACGAACTACAGGGGGTTAGAGTGACGAAAACTACAGATTACATGGTTAGAGTGACGAAAACTTCAAACTACAGGGGGTCAGAGTGACAAAAACTACAGACTACAGGGGGTCAGAGTGACGAAAACTACAAACTACAGGGGGTCAGAGTGATGAAAACTACAGACTACAGGGGGTTAGAGTGACAAAAACTACAAACTACAGGGGGTCAGAGTGACAAAAACTACAGACTACATGGTTAGAGTGACGACAACTTCAAACTACAGAGAGTTAGAGTGACGAAACTACAGACTACAGGGGGTCAGAGTGACGAAAACTACAAACTACAGGGTTAGAGTGACGAAAACTACAAACTACAGGGGGTCAGAGTGACAAAAACTACAGACTACATGGTTAGAGTGACGACAACTTCAAACTACAGGGGGTCAGAGTGACAAAAACTACAGACTACAGAGAGTGACGAAGACTACAAACTACAGAGAGTTAGAGTGACGAAAACTACGAACTACAGTGGGTCAGAGTGACGAAAAACTACAAACTACAGGGGGTCAGAGTGACGAAAACTACAGACTACAGGGGGTGACGAAAACTACAAACTACAGGGGGTTAGAGTGACGAAAACTACAGACTACAGAGAGTGACGAAAACTACAAACTACAGAGAGTTAGAGTGACGAAAACTACAAACTACAGGGGGTTAGAGTGACGAAAACTACAGACTACAGAGAGTGACGAAAACTACAGACTACAGAGAGTTAGAGTGACGAAAACTACAAACTACAGGGGGTCAGAGTGACGAAAACTACAGACTACATGGTTAGAGTGATGAAAACTTCAAACTACAGGGTTAGAATGACGAAATCTACAAACTACAGGGGGTCAGAGTGACGAAAACTACAAACTACAGGGGGTCAGAGTGACGAAATCTACAGACTACATGGTTAGAGTGATGAAAACTTCAGACTACAGGGGGTCAGAGTGACAAAAACTACAGACTACAGAGAGTGACGAAAACTACAAACTACAGAGAGTTAGAGTGACGAAAACTACAAACTACAGGGGGTTAGAGTGACGAAAACTTAAAACTACAGGGGGTCAGAGTGATGAAAACTACAAACTACAGGGGGTCAGAGTGACGAAAACTACAAACTACAGGGTTAGAGTGACGAAAACTACAGACTACAGGGGGTCAGGGTGACGAAAACTAAAAACTACAGACTACAGAGAGTGACGAAAACTACAAACTACAGGGTTAGAATGACGAAAACTACAAACTACAGGGTTAGAGTGACGAAAACTACAAACTACAGGGTTAGAGTGACGAAAACTACAGACTACAGGGGGTCAGAGTGACGAAAACTACAGACTACATGGTTAGAGTGATGAAAACTTCAAACTACAGGGGGTCAGAGTGACAAAAACTACAGACTACAGAGAGTGACGAAAACTACAAACTACAGGGTTAGAATGACGAAAACTACAAACTACATGGTTAGAATGACGAAAACTACAAACTACAGGGTTAGAGTGAGGAAAACTACAAACTACAGGGGGCAGACTGACCAAACCTCGTCCATGCACATCCCACACTGTCGGGCAGGTTGTTGATCAGGATGTGAAAACTACTTCATAGTTTCCTGATCCTGAATCAAACCAAAGTCGGTCTTAGTTGAGACCTACAGAAGAGAGTTGGGGCTGTTTTAGATGGGGGACATTATCTTCAGCAGAGATTAAAGTCGGAATGACAAGAGTGAAAATATCAAGAAAAACCTCAGAAATGGAGAATAAAGTCAACATACAGTGTTTTTAGATTTTATTGTGTACAACATTGTATTTTGACTTTGTTCTTGTTATTCAGATTTTTTCTGGTCATATCAACTTTAATCTTAAAATTTCGACTTGAATCTCGACTTCCCCAAAATGACTGTCTCCATCTACCATCTATATGTAAATATGTATCTGTATTCTGTACACATATGTGTATCCATGACATGAAGAGCTTTATGCTCTGTTGTAAAGAGTCTAGAGGTTACACTGTTTATGAATATGCGCTGTTTAAACAAAGACAGACTGATCTGACATGGCCCTTTTGCTCTTCCGTAATGACCAGGGCTCCCTGAACGTGTGATAAAAAAATTGAATTAAACCTATTTGGTTATTAGAAGAAATGTTGAAACTGCCCCACCAGGCGTGTTAATATTTATTTCTTGGATCCACTGTTGGATCAGCACATCCCAAAAGCTTCAGCATTTCTTCCCTGTGCTGTGATTGGCTCTCCCAGGACTCCAGTGTGCGACCATTTGGTCACACATGCACTCAGAATCTGTAAGAGTGCACCGAACACTTTTCGTTGGTCCACATGGCGCTCCGGGGTGAAAACATTGACTCCTGTTGCCAGCCCATCGTCTCTCCCTCTCTCAAATCTAAAGTTTAGAAGTTGAGAAAGCACATTTCAGTGTACCTACAAACGTAACATATTATAAGTTGACAAAAGTAACTGCAGTAGTGGAAAATCTGCCAAAAACGGGCAAAACACAGCATCTGCTTCCTTTATTTCTCTGTTTACAGCGCACACACACACACACACACACACACACACACACACACACAGTAATCATCCAATCAGCTGTTAGTATGCAAATGAGCCCAGACTGTGGTGTCAGGTTTCAGCACAGATCAGTAACTCTGGAGAAGCAGCAAAGCTCTGCCAGATTTATCTTAGAGACTGTCAGATAATAATTAACAACAAAAACAAGTCAAAGTTAAATGAACTCTAACATCTATAGTTGTTCAGCCCTTTCTCCTGTTAGCTGGGCTGTCAATTAAAAAATAAAAAGTCATAAAATATTCTGCCCTAAATGTTGTTTTTATGAATTAGTCTGAGAATCGTTTTTTTTTTTTTAATCTACCTTAGTTTCAGTTTTGTAAATATTGACTATAGTGTGTGAAGTCTTATTCTAGGTTCAAATTTATTGGAGAATCAGACCATCCAGTTAAATGTTATGTTGTTAAAATCTGGATATTTATTTCATTTTCAGTTCAGTGTAGCACCTTAAACATTAACTCTTTATATTTTGAAATATTTTATTTACAATCAGATGTTTGAGTTTGAAATGTTAAATTTCACTTAAAGTAGAAAGCACTTTAATTTGGAAATGTTTTTTTTTTCTTTTTTTTTCTTTGTTTATTTAACAGGGGCCATGCAAGACAAGGACTGTCAAGCCAGAGTTAGCTACAAGCTAATTTACATCTGTGGTCCCTGGGCAGGACACAGAAAAATATACAATGCAGTAATAAATTATACAATACAGCAATAAAAAACAATAATAAAATACAAAAGTTATAAACCAGATAAATTAGCTTAATGTTTTAGTTTGAATTTGTAAACTTTATTCAGTGTTTACATTATAAAGAGTTATGGAGAGTGATAAAATGCTGACCTTATGGTATTACAGGTGACACTGAAAAATTTGAGTGCACCTAATTTTTGTGCTGGTGCACCTTAAAATAATTCAGGTGCACCGTTGCAGCCACTGCAGAAAGTTAGTCTGGGCCCTGTTCCCCCAAAGGTGTCACCAAAATCTGAGGGGGGCTGTTAAACATAGACTTCTCCTGCCATGACCAGCAGGCCCTGAAAACATCACCAACTATTTCAGTGAAAATGTATCACCCATCTAATGCCAGTAAAACATTTATAGGTGGAGGTAATAATAATAATAATATTAGTAATCCTTTTTATAAGAGCTGAAGTTTTAGACACGTTCTGTCTGTGAAGACAAACGCAGCGTTTCTAGGACTTCATCATTGAAAACTTTTCCAGTGATGTCTGAACTCTGCTGAGCAGTTTATTTTGTTGTTAGTCAGCACAGCAGTGGAAAAACTCCAGTTTTGTTTTCCTGTTAATGTTTGACAGTGTTTGTCCCTCTGAAGGCCTCTGATATCAGAAACTAAAGGACATTTAACTCTGGCAGCTGCGCCTGTGTCCAGGAGTCATTTCAGGAAGGATTAATGTCCTAACAGAGAATAGAACAGAAAACAAAGAGACAGTGGGTCAAATCTCAGCACCATTAGAGTCTGGTTATTCCAGCAGGTGAGACTCAGCGAGCCTCTGCTTTACGTCTACAGTGTAGGGTCGGGGAAATACTGAAGCTTAGAGACATGTTAGGGTGTAAAGGAGTTTGATTTACTGAAGCTCCTGTAAGGGAATTAGCTTTTCTGTACTTTAACTTTTAGGATGTGTTTCTTATTACTCTAATTTCCCCGTAACTGTCATTTCTATAGAAAAGTTTGTGGTGTTTTCTGTTCCTCAGTCAGTGTAGGAATGTGGTCAGGGTTTGATAAAACTGAAGCTGTTAGCATCTATGCTAATCACTGCTGGAGTGGTCACTTCCTGCTGTCGTCTCTGTTGCTGCTCCATCTGCTTCAAACGACTCTGATTGTGCCGTAATCTGCCTAACATTTACTTAGGCTGATCCAGCTGCACTGCAAGGTTAAGAACTGTGGAGCTTTGTTTTGTGGTGTAGTATGGCCTCTGGCTAATGGTGTGTTCACACCGGACGCGAATTTGCGTCGACGCGCGTCGAGATTACATACAAAGTCAATGCAAAGGCGCGTCTTGACGCAGATTTGCCCCGGGCGGCGCGTTGGACGCGTTTGGAGCGTCCGGCGCGTTTGAGGCGTTGTGCGTTGAGGCATTTGACGCCCTCGACGCCCCGACGCCTCGACGCTCGAGTTGAAAATATTGAAGTTTCGACGCCAGTTGGCTTGACGCTGTGGCGCGGCAGCCAATCAGCAATGACATCCCCCCCCCGACGTCGTTGATTTGATGACGTATGACGCTACGTCCCCCTGCTCCCGCTCAAAGCCCTCTGTAAGATGGAGGAGAGGTTTATCTGCGCTGTTTGCTATCATCCAGAGCTATACTATTCGGCGTGTGTACTCTACAGAGACCAGAACAAAAAGGAGCAGGCTTGGGAGAAAGTCGCCGAGGAGACAGACAGGTTTGATTTGATGACGTGTGACGCCCCGGTCTCCTGATCCTGCTCAAACCCCCTCTGTAAGATGGAGGAGAGGTTTATCTGCGCTGTTTGCTATCATCCGGAGCTCTACTACTCGACGTGTGCACTCTACAGAGACCAGAACAAAAAGGAGCAGGCTTGGGTGAAAGTCTCTGAGGAGACAGGTTTTGAAGGTAAGTTCTGTAAATATTCGTTTCCAGCTGGATTTGCCTGCACAGGTTATCACTGAGTCCGACAAGCTCCGGCTCTCTACTGCGCCTTCGCCAGGACGCGCGTCGTCCCTCAGCTTGTCAAAATGTCCAGCGTCCAGCCTCGGGCGTTAAGCGCGGCGCGTCACAGGCGTTACGGGCATCCATTGACGCCAATTCGCGTCCGGTGTGAACGCAGCATAACAGCTCTGTTGTTGCTACTCCTGTCAGAGGCTAACAGTTTAAGATCAGGGACTGTGGGTATAAGTGAACTCTGATCAAACCAAGCTGTGGACATTTTTATTGTTGTGGGCTCACAGCTCTGAAGGAAAAGATAAACTCAGAATAAACCTTTAACACATCACCATGTGTATAATATTTAAAATATAACACCTCCCCTGTGTCACAGTTCACTGTAGCTTCAATAAAAACATAAATCAGACATGATGGTTTAGAAACAAGTTTAACGTTGTTAAAGACAATTCATCAACAGCAGTAAGTGTAAAAACCATATGACAGTTTTAATCAGGGCAAATTGTCTAAATGTACCTTCATACGTACAAAGGTTTAATAAATGTACTGATCAAACTCAGTGTGAAACTAGATATCATTGTCATGGAGTTTTATGGAGTTTTACTTGAACTCTTGACTCCATGCATGTTAGTGGAGATGTTACTTTTTAACAGTGTTATCCTGCTAAAGAAATAACTCCTCACACTGCAGCTGTTGGCCTGTTTACAACACTCAGAATACCAAATACTTATTTTAAATGAGTGATAGCTTCACTTGTACTCAGGTAGAGCTGTGTATTATTGTGTTGAAGTTTATACAGAACAGAGTGGGACAGTTAGCCTGATGTAGGTACGTCGTAGTTTGTGCTGATGCTGATTTATAGTCCTGGTCATTCACTCGTGTCTTTGTTAATTAGATCAGAGGCTGAAAATCCTCCTGCCAAAACAGACTCGTCAGATTTCACTGGACTGTGAAGCTGTCAATCAAACTCAAGCCCGCCCTCACAGTCCAGAGAGGTCTGATCCAGAGTTTACTGACACCTGTGTGGGCTTCAGGGCCTGTAAGTACACTGAGACGATGATCAGTGAACATTTACAATAAGAAACACTAAAGTCAGTACTCTAAATAAAGAGTGCAGGAACGAGTCCAACAACAGTGTACGGGATTTAAAATATCCACCTGATAAAAGCTTAAAAAAGATAATCACATGCACACAGAATTTTAATGTTTGATCTAAAATCAGCCAGCTCATGTGATACTGCCCGCTTTATAATTCTGACGTTTGATTTGTGCTTTAAAGGACAGTTAGTAATTAACAGCTAACAGGAACTACAAACATGGCCGCCAACCTTAATGCATTGTCTTTTAAATAAACAAATAGATAATAATTTTCTTTAAATTAACAATCATTTATCCACAGATGCCAAAGCAGCACGTAACATCCTGACCAGGTCATCCAATGAAGTGTAACAGAAGGTCAGAAAAGCTGTTTTATATTGGAAATATAGAAGTTTTTATTTTAAGCCGAATCACCATGTTGTAGTTTCACTGTAGCTTAAAAGAGCTTTTTACTTTTTCCAATTAAGTTTGAGCTTAATAAATCCAGAGAAGTGGGTTCATTAATGAAGATTAACAGAGACAATATTAAGTGTCATTGTTGTTTGCTGCAGATGTTTTTTTTGTTGTTTTTTTTTTATCAGCAGTGAGCCAAATTATGACGTAAACCTCCAATGGCCTCAGTCTGTTCTGTTTGTGTTGAGGTTTTACACAGTGTCCCAACTCCAATGGAATCAGGGTTTGTCCTTATGATCTAAGTAAATGCAGTGAAACCATGAGCATGTGGACATGGGGAAGGATGTAAGACAAACTGGACTTTGGTCCAGACCTTTTTCTTCAGGAAATTCTATTTACTGGACCTGTGGACATGAAGCCCCTGTGTCTGTTAAAGTGACATGTGGCTCATTTATCAGCTTTGTCTGTTTTTTTATTTCCTGCCTTTTTTTTAACCTTTATTTAACCAGATGAAAAAACCCATTGAGATCAAGATCTCTTTCTCAGGGGTGACCTGGCCAAGAGGTCAGCAGCACACGCCATGGTAAAACGTGTTGGAAATGACAACATACAATCATTTAGAAAACACGTTTTTTTGTGAAAGCACTAAGTAAAGTGCAGAAGCTTTTCAACATAAATAACAATTCAGAAACACAGGCACTGTTTAATGGTTGTTTATCCAGCAGCATGGACTGAAAGGCTCCAGGTGAGATGAGCTCTGTGAGCTTCAGTCTGTAAAGAGTCCACGCTGTTGAGCAGCAGAGCTGAACGCTCTCTTCCCCAGGTCAGGAACACAAAATGAAATCTAGGTATAAATTACAAAACCCAAAACCAGTGAAGTTGGCACGTTGTGTAAATCGTAAATAAAAACAGAATACAATGATTTGTAAATCCTTTTCAACTTATATTCAATTGAACACACAGCAAAGACAAGATACTTAATGTTCGAACTGAGAAACTTTATTTTCTTTTGCAAATAATCATCAGCTTAGAATTTAATGGCAGCAACACATTGCAAAAAAGTTGTCACAGGGTCATTTTTACCACTGTGTTACATCGCCTTTCCTTTTAACAACACTCAGTAAACGTTTGGGAACTGAGGAGACCAATTTTTGAAGCTTTTCAAGTGGAATTCTTTCCCATTCTTGCTTGATGTACAGCTTAAGTTATTCAACAGTCCGGGGTCTCCGTTGTTGTATTTTAGGCTTCATAATGTGCCACACATTTTCAATGGGGGACAGGTCTGGACTACAGGCAGGCCAGTCTAGTACCTGCACTCTTTTACTACGAAGCCACGCTGTTGTAACACATGCAGAATGTGGCTTGGCATTGTCTTGCTGAAATAAGCAGGGGCGTCCATGAAAAAGACGTTGCTTGGATGGCAACATATGTTGCTCCAAAACCTGTATGTACCTTTCAGCATTAATGGTGCCTTCACAGATGTGTAAGTTACCCATGCCTTGGGCACTAATACACCCCCATACCATCACAGATGCTGGCTTTTGAACTTTGTGCCTATAACAGTCCGGATGGTTCTTTTCCTCTTTGGTCCAGAGGACACGACGACCACAGTTTCCAAAAACAATTGTAAATGTGGACTGGTCAGACCACAGAACACTTTTCCACTTTGCATCAGTCCATCTTAGATGAGCTCGGCCCAGTGAAGCCGGTGTTTCTGGGTGTTGTTGATAAATGGCTTTGGCTTTGCATAGTAGAGTTTTAACTTGCACTTACAGATGTAGACGAACTGTAGTTACTGACAGTGGTTTTCTGAAGTGTTCCTGAGCCCATGTGGTGATATCCTTTACGCAGTGATGCCGCTTTTTGATGCAGTACCGCCTGAGGGATCGAAGGTCACGGGCATTCAATGTTGGTTTTGGGCCTTGCCGCTTCCGTGCAGTAATTTCTCCAGATTCTCTGAACCTTTTGATGATATTACGGACCGTAGATGATGAAATCCCTAAATTCCTTGCAATAGCTGGTTGAGAAATGTTGTTCTTAAACTGCTGGACAATTTGCTCACACATTTGTTCACAAAGTGGTGACCCTCGCCCATCCTTGTTTGTGAATGACTGAGCATTTCAGGGAAGCTGCTTTTATACCCAATCATTGCACCCACCTGTTCCCAATTAGCCTGTTCACCTGTGGGATGTTCCAAATAAGTGTTTGATGAGCATTCCTCAACTTTCTCAGTCTTTTTTGACACTTGTGCAGCTTTTTTAGAAACATGTTGCAGGCATCAAATTCCAAATGAGCTAATATTTGCAAAAAAATAAAGTTTACCAGTTTGAACATTAAGTATCTTGTCTTTGCTGTGTATTCAATTGAATATAAGTTGAAAGGGATTTGGAAATCATTTTATTCTGTTTTTATTTACGATTTACACAACGTGCCAACTTCACTGGTTTTGGGTTTTGTAAATATTGCTGTCCAAGCCCAGAGGTCAGACTTTAGGTCCTGAACCTGAAGCCTCTCTTTAGTCCATGGTAGCTGATGTCACTCCTGAGCTCCTGATGACGGTGATCTTCTGCCCTCTGCTCTCCTGTTTTATTGAATCACGTAAAGCCTGACCTGTTTGATACTGAGCGTGCTGATAAAGGTTTGTCTCTGTGTGAGAACGGGGACACCCAGTGCACATGTCCACTTCACTGATACTGTGTTGGTGACACATGGACAGATTAAACAGAACTGGGTCAGAGCACGAGAACAAAATCACTGATATGGGTTTGAAAACTAAAGGCCAAAGGTCATGGGCATGTCTGGACATGGACATTCAGGATTATGACTGCAGAACTCCTTAAAGAGAAGAAACAGGTAGTGCTGCAGAGGAGGTCTGCACAAATATAAAAATATTCCCCATTAAGATGAATCCTCCTTAATATGGGCGTTAAATGAACTTTCACTGCAGAATAGTAATAATCTAGTTTAAGAGATGTGTTAATGCGTATTTAAAATTAAATCTAGAGGAGAACAATGTTGGTCAGAACTGTGTTTGTTAATGTTGACTTAGAAACAAGATAATGAAAGGCCTACTGTTCTATATATTATATTTCATGTCCTTTTTATCAGAAGTGAAGCACAAATGATAATGTCCTTTAAAACCAGAGCAACAAGAATGTCAGTTTTTTTGAATGTCTCAAAAGTGAGATAAATCTGTGTTTTTAATGGTCAAACACCTGCTAATAAGTCATAAACCACCTGGTGGATTTGTGTAATGTGCAGCGTTTCCTCCCTGATTCAGGTCTGACACAGGGTCATGGAGTTTCTCTTTGTTTTACCGACTGATCTTTGATACTTTATTTTACAGAAATGCTGCTTATGTTTCTGAACAGCTTAGCTCTGGTAGGAAATGTCAAGTCATGTTGACGCACTGAAACTGTTTCATTTTTTTCCTTTTCCTCCACTTTTTTAGCCACCTAAACAAAGATAATAACTTTACTGTAGTTCACTCAGCTGTGATAAGTTGAGCCGCCCACAGAACAGGACGAGTCCAGACATGATGAGCAGTGTTTTCTGTCTAAATAAAGGATCATGACGCACAGAAGGCAGACATGTTAGCTGATGGTTATAACAGACTAACACTCTAAATAAAAGTTTAAAGGTTAAAATAATAATAATGATAATGATTACAATAATAATAATTAGTAAAACATAGTTTTATTTTTTTTATTGCCAGATGTTTGACATTGACCAGGTATCATAAATAACATGAAAATGACAGAATCCTGTGCTGGGATCTTAATCCCTGAAGCCCTGTTGTGTTCAGTCTTATTTGCTGTCAAACCTCCGCTCTCACTGTCGCTGTAGTTAGACTTCGAGATGGCGCCCGTTTACTCCACAGCTTGGTGAGGCCGCCGGTCTTCGCTCAGAGAGTTAGTCAAAGTTTGAGCTGTTTTCTCTGATGGCTCTGATTGAGGATCAGTTTTGATGTGTGTGCTGGATCTGCAGAAAGGGTCACCAGAGCCTCACTTCCCTCAGTCCAGGACATATTCCAGTGCCGCTGCAGGAACAGAGCCCAGAATATTATAAGAGACTCCTCACACCCTCAGAAAAGCTTCTTTCAGCACCCAGCCTGTAAGAAGAACTACGGCAGCATAAGATGCTCCACCACCAGGCTGCTAAACAGCTGCTAAACAGCTGCCACAAGCTGTCCAGATGTTAAACACAGCATGGCCTTAAATCTCTGCAACAGTCTTGAATTATTTTTATTATTATTTTTGTTTTTTTATCATTATAATTGTTATTATTAGTATCATTATTGTTATTATTACTATTATCATCATTATTTTATTTGTTTGTATTTATTTATTCATTTATTTATTTATTTGTATTTATTCATGTATTTATTTGTATTTATTTATTCATTTATTTATTTATTTGTATTTATTCATGTATTTTTTTATTTAACTTTATTTTATTTTATTATTTTCACCTGTCTGGTGTGATCAGGCTCAGCAGCTTCATCGTGTGGACTTCTCCAGTAGTTTATTGCTTTTCTTTTGAATCTTTATTGAACACTTAAATACATTAAAACATATCGATCCTCAGCTGCTGTGAATGGACAGATCTGATCGATGCTGTAGGGCGTCCATGTTTTCTTACACCTGCAGAGCTGAGACTGTACAAAGAGTAGGGAGCTGTTGAAAACATGGCACACAACAGTTCTGTACATTTACCACAGAGTAGACCAGCCAGCCAATCAGGAGCTGCAGCAGAGTGTCCCTGACAGGGTGAGAATGGAGGTGGATCAGGAGTTAAACATAAACAGAAATTAAGCCAGAGTCAAGATTAAATATGACCACTCACAGCAGAATATTTTTTTTATTATTTTATTTTTATTTACTATGTATATGAATGGTTTATTTAGGTCTTTTTTTTATAAATCTTTTTATCTGTAATAATGAACTTCTGCTGATTGTTATTTTCCCAGAGGAATAATAAAGTATTAAAGCTGATCACAGCAGGATGTGGTCCTCCATAACTTCGGCCTGGTCTCTCTGCAGGCACGAGGATAATCTACGACAGGAAGTTCCTGCTGCAGTGTCGGACCTCACCTCTGACCCGCACCCCCCCAAAACTGCCCGACATCCCCGGAGTGACCCGACCCCTGAAACCAGAGCAGGCCGAGCCGACCCCGAGCTCCAGCACCGAGGCCGAGCGGCACACGGACGAGCCCGCAGGTACGAGCCCCACTCCAGAGTAAACGTAGAATAAAGACGAGCCCTCATGCTTTAACTGCTGTCTTTACTTTACAGAAGACGCCCAGTTTGAAATGGACATCTGAAGAGCCAGCCTCAAAGACAAAACAGAGTATTTTTAACATTTTAGCCTTGTTTTTATTTTGTTTACTAGAAAATAAATGTAAGCAGAAATGAGAAGTCTTAGCTGTGAATCTGTTTCAGATTGTTCTGAAAAAAAGATTGCATTTATTGTAATGCTCACTCTTATGAAACAACAGTATTCTATGCAAATGTTTGTCTGTTATGTTTACATCACAGAGCCTTTAAATCAAACCGTCACAGGCTGTGAGCCTGATCCATCTGACTCAGTTATGCCTTTTAAATAAGTGAATATGCAATGATATTAAAATAAACCACTGACACGTGTCTGTTTGTCTGAACTCGTGGCTTCAATATTGTCAAGGCTTTGTGTTTATTTCATCTGCTGCCAGTAAAGGGCAGCAAATGAAGGAGAGTTCTTGTTCTGTGGGATAAAAAGTAAAAGTTTGAACTTAAAGGGCATAAAGCAGCTATGAATTTACCACATAAATCAGTTTTCTGTGAAGTATTTCCTTCTGAAGGTCTTTATAATCTGCTTCTTAAATACTGTGAGGGGAAACAGATATAATATATTTAAATATGGTGAAAGAATGGAGTACCAATTGTTATTTATAATTCTTCATGCCATTTCAATCTACACCACTTGAATATATTGTTAGAGCACATTGACATTAACATGCTTATTTTAAAGAGCTCAAACAGGGCTTAACACATTTCATCCACCTGTTATAAAAACAGGAAAACATCAATATTTTATAAATCTTTTAAAAATCTTGTTGAAATCTGAAATTGTGCTTGTTATTTATTGGACATAAATGTTGAACCAGAATGAGGAACTTCAAAGTGAATTCACATTTTCATGACAAAATTCAACTTCTCTGCAAAGTCAGAAATTAATCAGGCAGAATAATCAACCACCAAAAATACAGTTTTTTATGTTCAGGAGTGTAAGTCAGTAACTTTACTTTGACTTGGTCAGGAAATTATAATGTTATTGTTTTTAAAGTAAGTTATACAGTTATTATATTTTAGCTTTGAAATGGAATTTTGTTGAAAGAGCCTCTACATACTGATTAATGAACATTTACAGAAACAAAGTGATTGATGTTAATGCAGGGCAGCTGTGGCACAAACCTTACTTTGGTCATTGATAAATGAGCATTTTTGCCTGTTTACCAAACTGTTTGTGTTTTACTTTGATGGAAAATGTCAGTAATTACTCAGATGAGAGCAACAGAAGCTCATCCACACTTTTGCATTAACAGTTGAAAGAGAAAAACAAAACACTGTTGAAGAATAGAAATAATTTATTCTGTTACTGTACATGTCATAAATACAAAAGAATCAATGTGACTCAAACCTCCTAACGTTAAAGCGCTTAGAAATCATGCATGTTAAAGATCTGAAGGAACAAAAGGAAACTGTGATAGTCGTCCTAACTGGTCTGTAGTGCTTCAGGCAGAGAGCGTGTGGTGCTTTTGTCCCAGCTCGTTTCATCTTGACTTGATCAGCACAGTCCCATCGTCAGCCCTCAATGACTCGTCCACTCGTCCATCTAAAGGCTTCATGGACCTCATCAAAACTCAAACGCTCCAACACTTCAGTTCTGTGATTGACAGAGTCATGTTGATCTGTTTCCTGCGTCCGTGCCCTCGGTGCAGCGTCGGCCTGGACATTAAAGTGCCTGTGGATGTTTGTCCACGCTGAGCCTCAGATCGGATCAGTCTATTGTTCAGTCTGGACCTTCGACCTGCCGTCTCGTCTCTGATCCGATCAGTCTGGACCTTCGGCCCGCTGTCTCGTCTGAGATTGGTTCAGTCTGGACCTTCAGCCCGCTGTCTCGTCTCAGATTGGATCAGTCTGTAGATCAGTCTGGACCTTCGGCCCGCTGTCTCATCTCAGATTGGATCAGTCTGTAGATCAGTCTGGACCTTCAGCCCGCTGTCTCGTCTCAGATCCGATCAGTCTGGACCTTCGGCCCGCTGTCTCGTCTCAGATTGGATCAGTCTGTAGATCAGTCTGGACCTTCGGCCCGCTGTCTCATCTCAGATTGGATCAGTCTGTAGATCAGTCTGGACCTTCGGCCCGCTGTCTCATCTCAGATTGGATCAGTCTGTAGATCAGTCTGGACCTTCGGCCCGCTGTCTCGTCTCAGATTGGATCAGTCTGTAGATCAGTCTGGACCTTCGGCCCGCTGTCTCGTCTCAGATTGGATCAGTCTGTAGATCAGTCTGGACCTTCGGCCTGATGTCTCGATCCAAAGCTTATCTTCTCAGTGGCAGCCACATTCCTCCACCAGCATGTTCTCGTGGTGCCTCATGACCATCTCGCCGTTCTCGTAGTACAGCATGGACAGCGGGGCGAGGCGCGTGGGCACACAGGACACACATGGCACCTTGTTGGGGTGGTGCAGCTTCAGCAGGCTCTGCAGGGAGAAAAGAGATGATTAGGACTTTTGTCTTCACACGGGCTCATGATCCAGTCACAGCAGAGGATTTAAGAGGAGACTTACCTGCATGTAGGCGTGGTTGGTCGGGGTGAAGGTCTCGTCCACCGGCGTGGGGCAGCTCCCCTCGCAGCGGTAAGCGTTGTAGCGTTTGGGATAGACGATCCAGTCCCTCCAGCCGAGCTGCTCGAAGTCCACCCACATGTCCACCCTCCTGCACAGCGAGCCCTTCTTCTCCTCGGCCGGCCTGCTGGCTGCTGCCCTCTGCCTCTGCTGCCGGTGCTGGTGCCTCCTCGCCCTCCGCTTTCCCCTCCTCGGCGCCCGCTCCCTGTCCATGCTGACGTACTTGGAGTGCTCGGCCGTGCGGATGAGCGTGGGCGTGCGCTGGGCTCGAGGGTTCTGCCGTGAGAACACCACCATCATGACCCGGTCTGCGGTTGGGTGTTGGACTCCGGCCTCCTCGGCCTCCTCGGGCTCGACCCGCTCCGTCTGCTGAGACGGGTCTCCCCGCTGGAGCCAGTCCTGCAGCATCTCCGTCATGTTCAGCACCTGCCAGGAGGACTCTGTGGAGCTGGGATGAGCCTTCAGGTGGCCCAGGAACAGCCTGCTGTCCAGGCACTGCAGGCTGGAGCAGCTGGAGTGGTACAGGTCCACGGAGGCTCTGGACGACTTGGTGAAGGCAGGGAGGCGGATCCTGAGCTCAGCCAGCTGGACCTGATCAGCTGCAGACATGGAGGACAGGTCGAAGGTGATGGTCCACCTGGAGCCAGTCTGCAGACAGCCTGAGAGCAAAAGAGAAGAAATCTGTTTAGATCGAGGGGTCATCATCATCTGACGAAGCATTTCATGAACATTCAGGTTAGATTAAGTCTGATTAGAACATGTGTTGTTTTGATAAATGGACATGATGAGGGCTTTACTCCAGCTTGTATTTGTTTCTGTAGTGTTTATATTATTGTCCATCACTGTCTCAATGCTGTGCATCATATAAACATCAGTTATTCTAATGACTCCAAAGGTAACCTGACTGTAGATCAGTCTAAAGCAAAGTTACAGTCCAAAGACATTTCATGGAGAGGCAGTATCATGTCTTTATCAGACTACAGCAGGTTAGAAATGTGGTAAAGACTGATTAAACACAGTCTTCTTCATGTTCTATAAATGCTCTAAACAGACGTGGATCTTAATTGACTCTTTAAACTGTCTCCAAATATCTAAACCTGCCCTGCAGATCATATCTGTAGCTCTGTTTAGCCGCCTCACTGTCACATAAATGAAATGTGTTAGACACTCACTCTTGGCCTGGAGGCTGACCACGGAGTCAGAGTCGTGCAGGTCGCCGGTGTCCTCCGCCTTGGTTTGTCTCTTGCTGGCCGCCGTAGTCCTGCCCCGCTCCCCGGTCAGCATGGTCCGGTACAGCTGCATCATGTAGAGGGGTAACCGGCCGGACTGCTGCCGGTGCTCGGTGCGCCCTGACCCGGGGCTCCCTCCGTGATGCCGTGCGTCCCGGTGCGCCCCGGGCAGCGCCTGCGCAGTAAGTCCATGAGCCAAGTCCAGGAGAAGAAGAAGCACGAGAGAGAAATCCATAGCTCCTGGTGCGGTGTTGTCTCTGCAGCAGATGGACTCCAAATGCTCCAGAGGGAGTCTGGGCCGTGGCTTTATGGAGCACCTGCAGCTGGAGGAGGCCTGTGATCCGGGAATGTGACGGCTCGGTGTGTATCGAAACCCGGAGGAGGCAGAGGTGTGAAAAGGCTGATGGCTCCGCTCTGAGGCTGTTCTCCTGTATATTACAGATCCTTTGATAACAGCTCAGGACCATCATATTAGTTAAGGAGATTACAGCCCAATGCGCTCTGATTAATGGGAACACTGGAGTTAATCAGGGGTCCATCAGGAGGGGGCACCGCGGGGTCACGTCCAGAACACAGTTAAAAGTGTCCAGTTTAATGTTTGAGGAGTTTTGTTAAGTTATTTTACATCTTTGATTCAAACGGTGAGGAACTTGGTAAGCCTGTTGTATTATATACGCTGTTAAAAATAATTACTTTTTCAAAGATACAAGTTTTAGAGGAATTACAATGGTAGTTTTTTGTCTCATGTAGTTTGTTTCATATAAACAGAATTTGAAAATGTGTATGTATATATATATATATATATATATATATATATATATATATGTATATATATATATATATATATATATATATATATATATATGTAGAATAAATCCAGACGAAAACATTTGCATCTAATGTGTATATGCACTGTAAATGCTAATATTCACATTAATGAGAAATGATTAGTAAACCAAACTCAGAAATCATCAACCTGTTGTGAACACTGTTTTTTATTAAGTAAGTAGGAATTTGCGGTTGGAGAACGTGCTTAACTTAATGTATCCCACTTCCGTTAACTTAGATAGATTAATTTATTGTCCCATGGTCCTTTGGGCGTTCTTTCGGGCATGCGCAGATCTGCCCATTTCTTCGCGCGTTGCTCTCAGGTCCGAACCACTATGGTCCGAACATGCTGGACAGGCTCCGGTGAACCAAGACTCCAATAAAAGCACCCACTTTACGTCAGGATATACCAGTGGAATATTGACACTGCTTTGGTAAGTAAATATTTTAATATTTTGTTAACCGTCGAGTTTTCAACGCTGTGTGTTCACGTTAGCGCGTGTCTTGTAGCCGTTTTTCGGAGTAAAAAGGAACGTGTCCGTCGGGAAAGTGTTCCGGGGGTGACTGTTGACGCGGACAACGCTCACTTCAGTTCCCCTCCTCCCCCCTCATTAGCGATGTAAACATATCGAAGCGGCTGTCTGAGACACTGGCTAAGTTGACGAAGAGGCTACAAAACTCCCTCCAACTTAATATTGTGTGTTAGGAGATCACATATTCTGCGGATTTTGTCAACATATTGTTGACTGGGCCCGGGTGAGGACCACCTGAAAATTGAGCGATTATATTTCATTACTTTATACTGCGTGTGTTTGTGTGTGGGGGGGAGGTTATATGGTTTATAAGGTCTATTTTTAAGCGGCGAGAGAGCCTATGACCTGTCATATCCCACCTAGAAATGTGATTATGAATTATTGCGGGGCAGGTGACATTTAACTTTCAAACGTGAATGAGACGCTAAACACGGACACGGACTGAGAAACGGGAGTGAGCCCAGCTCAAAAATAAACCCTCCAGAAACCCTGAAGCTGGCGTTTTAGCACACAAATTGAAAATAAAGATTTAAAGCATTAATTTGATGAACGAGAGTATTTTTATGTGCTTTGAAAGACGTCTGATGCACGGAGTGGAACTGTGTTGTCGTTAGGCACTGTGATGCTGGCAGGCAATAACGGTGACACTAACTCAATCAATCAATCAATCAATCAAACTTTATTTATAAAGCACTTTTCATACATGAGATGTATCACAAAGTGCTGTACATCGAAATAAACAAGCAGATCAGGGAGATACAGATGAAAATAGGGGATCCCACCCACCCTCCCAGCCCCTATTTAACACAGACAACCACTCGCACGCCCCCACACACACACACAGACAAGGACTGTAAAACAGGACTCTTTAGAAATCCACAGAGGACTGAGGAAACGCTATCTTGAATTGAAAATGAGCAAACACTGGAGCTAAAACTACACTGACTGAATAAATAAGTAAATAAAATAAATACAACCATGATAAAATATGACAAAGGTGATAAAATGCTAAAAGTTGATTAAGATAAAACTATTTGAAAACCAAACAATTAATAAAAAAAGTGGTAAAACATTAAATAGAACTCCATGCAACAAACTTTTTCTAAAACACATAAAAAGACTTGTTGACATAAAAATCTTTATTTTAAATCTGCGTGCTAAAATGCCAGCTTCGGGGTTTCTGGAGGGTTTGTTTTGTTCACTTCGACCGAGTATTTACCTGACTCATATCCACTACAATGAACTGGGCTTACCTGCAGCCACTGTACGTACAGGCACGGAAAAGGTATTGTTGATGTCTCCCCGTGAAAATAATAGAGAAAGGGCGGAAGTCTAAAATCGTTGGAATATTCGTATAATTTGTTAGCCTGGCTTCTTCAAACCGAGGCTGCTCAATGTCTATTTAACACTCACGCACATGGGTGTGTATGTGTATTCATAGTAATTCATAACCGAAAAAAAATCATCGCAGATTCTATTTAGTTTTGGGCTGTTGAAAAATAGTTTGAACATATTGGTTAAATAAATATGTACCTGAAACAAGAAGTGTAATTTACTGTTTAATTACTTTGACATTACTTTTGAAGTGCCACTTACACTTAATCTTACGTATTCAAGTAATTAAATCTTTAAGCTTTATTTCAACTATTTTCCCCCTTTCACATTCTTGTTTTGTTTGTTTTTCTCACAAGTGCTTAATCCTACAATGCTCTTATCTTTTCAGGTCAAGCAGAACAGTGTTCTCCAATGCAGTGGACCTGTAAGTACTGCACATTTGTTGCTACAAAAAGAGGCTACTTGCTTAAGCATTACCGTTTAAAACATGGATGTCACACTCGGACATCTCCACTCCCATGCCTGCATAAGGACTGTCTGTGCACATTTAAATCTTTTAATGCACTCCAAGTACACCTATCAACATGGCATACTCAAAAAGATTCAGGCAAAGTCGGGGAAACTGCATTTCACTGTCAGTTGTGCAACTTTGTGGAGCTTTGCACAGAAGAAGACTTTTTTGCCCATTTGCGACGGCATCTTAAACTGAGACAAATGGTTGCTTGCCCATATCAAGAATGTCACTTTCAGAGTAATGTTTATTCTACTTTCAATGCGCACAGAAGCAAAGAGCATCAGAAGCACAATGAGATGGCATTCAAACCTGAAATTGTTTCAGAAAATGTAGTTGAAGAACTTTCAACTAATGTAAGTGTTCAGCTGGAAGAGAGTGACCCTGGAGATGATGATACTGACTGTGAAGTTGCTGGGCTAAAAGATGTGGAGGACTTACAGATTCAGTTGGAACACAATGTAGCTGCTCTTTTCCTGAAAATGTCATCGATTCTTAACATCTCTGAAACTGCCCAGCAAGAGGTCATAGAGCAGATCAACGACATTTATTTATTGTCACAGCCATTGTTACATTCTTCTATCCGAAGAATTATACACACACATTGTGCAGATGTTGATGATGCTGTAGTGAATGAGATAGCTCGAGTGGTCACTGAGAATAATGCATTCCTCAAATTCACTTCTGATGGGGGATCATTGTCAACTGCTAACAAGCGAACATCATACATTTCGAGGGAATTCTCTTTAGTTATGCCAGTTGAGTTTGTCCTAGGAAATGACAAGCAGACAGTTGTGTATGTCCCCATACTAAAAATGCTGCAAACATTGCTGAGCAATAGAGATGTTCTGGAAAAGGCCATGTCACATGAAGCAACTTTGTCAGAGGAATACAAATCTTACAGAGATGGTTCCCGCTTCAAAGACAATGCTTTCTTGAATGAAGAAGAGTTCAGGATCGCTCTTTACCTGTATATTGATGATTTTGAGGTGGCCAACCCCTTAGGAACCTCCAGAAAAAAGCACAAGCTAACTGCTGTCTACTGGGTACTTGGCAATTTACACCCTAAATATCGTTCCTCTCTTCATTCTATTCAACTTGCTCTGCTTTTCAAGGCCAACAGCATCAAAGACCATGGTTATGGGGAAATACTCCACCCTCTTATTCAGGACCTTGTTTTTCTTGAGCAACAAGGCATATTTATTGAACATTTGGGAGCCACTGTTAAAGGCACAGTGTTGTTTATTGCAGCAGACAATCTGGCTGCCCATTCTTTGGGAGGGTTCTTTGAAAGCTTCACAGTTAGCCAAGTGTGTCGGTTCTGTATGGCCAAGCGGGAGGAAGTGCAGCACAAAGATGTACGGACAGGCCATTTTCAACAAAGAACAAAAGAAAGCCATGACAAACATGTGCAAGAAGTGTCTCAGGATTCAACCAAGGCTCAAGAATATGGTGTGAAACGAAGCTGTCCAATTAGTGATAGCTTGCAACATTTTCATGTTGTTGATGGTTTTCCTCCAGACCTTTTGCACGATCTTCTGGAGGGGGTTGTTCCATTTGAGTTGGCCTTGTGCATAAAGGCTCTGATATCGCAGGGAATGATCTCCCTTGAGGCTCTGAACAATGCCATTAAACAGTTCCCATACACATTTTCAGACAGAACAAACCAGCCCCAGGTGATTCCAAAGACATTCTCCTCAAAGTCAACAATTGGAGGAAATGGCCATGAAAATTGGACTCTTCTCCGACTTCTTCCATTTTTGATTGCTCAATACATTCGAAGGGCAATGAAACCTGGGAGGTTTTAATGACCTTAAAGGACGTGGTGGAATTGTCAGTGTCCACAAGCTTTACAGAGGAATCCTTGTGCTTTCTTGATAGCAAAATCTCTGAGCATAGAGGTTTGTTTCAGAACGTTTTCCCAGGTGAAAAGCTACGGCCAAAGCACCACTACATTGAGCACTACCCTCAGCTAATTCGAACCTTTGGTCCTCTATCTGATGTTTGGACCATGCGTTTTGAAGGGAAACACAAGTTCTTTAAAAAAGCTGTGCATCACTCTCACAACTTCAAAAACATACCCCTCACTTTAGCAAACAGACATCAGAAAATGATGGCCTTCCATTTAGCTGCTTCAACTTTTTTTAAGCCTCCTATTGAAATTCAAAAGTTGAAGTCTGTGATGGTTTCATCATTTCCAGAAAATGTGCAGAGCTCGCTCAATCAAATGACCAACCAACTGAACACTGTACTTGTGGCATCCTCTGTCAGCATTGATGGCATTAGGTACAGTGCTGATATGGTCATTTCTGTTGGATCCTGCTCAGGGCTCCCAGACTTCAGACAAATCTCAAAGATAATCATTAACAACACAGAAGTGGCATTTGTCTGCAGACTAATGACCTCATGGTACGATGAGCATCTTAGAGCGTACGAACTCTGTGGCGGCCATTTTCCCACCTTCTCAGTCACCCAGCTGTCTGAATTGAACGATGTTTTTCCTCTGTCACTTTACAGAGTTCATGGCAAGCAGCTTGTTTCACTCAAACGATACATATTGTGCTGAGTGGATTCAACACCGAAATGATGCCTGTCTGAGATGAATTTGTCTTTTTTCTTTTCTTTTTTCTACAGGAAGTGATATCAAAATGGATCAAAGAGTGATGCTGCGAGTTGTCATTGATGATGACAATATACGTAAGGTAATCTTAAATGAGAGACCAGATTCCATTGAGGAACTAAAGACACAGCTGAGGGATAAGCTGTCATTACAGTACGACTTCAGATTACGATATGAAGATCCAGACTTCAGTAATGCGCTGTGCAATTTGACTCAAATAACGGATTTGCCTGAAAAAGCTACTCTGAAATTAATCCCGCTTGTGGCTCTTGAGTTGACATGCCTGTCTTCACCCACTGAATAGTCAGACTGCAGCACAGTGGATACTGAGATTTTGTCACCTGCTGGGTCAACATCTTCACTAAGAAAACAGTGGCCTGAGTTCTTCGACATACCTAATTTCTCAGTGGATGTAGCGTACAAACTGAGACAGGCAGATCTTTTATTCATGAGAGATCGTGTCCCATTCACTCCATCACGAGATATGAAACATGACATACTCGAGAAGCTTGCTGAAACAATGTACAGTTTCAAGGCTTATCCTGACGATGATGACTTCAGCAGTGTTGCAAAATCACTGATTAGCAAGCACCCCAGCCTCACTGAACCTGGTTCCCAGCCTGGATGGTATGGCTGGAAGAATAGCCTAAAATTCAAGATGGCCAACTATCGTACAAAACTGAGGAAAGCAGGGTGTGATGATGTAATGATCAATGGGGGTAAACGCAGTAAACGCAACCCAGAGGGAGAATCATCCAGCAAGAATATCAAGAGGCCAAAAAGAGGCGAAGCCAATTATTTGCCTAACTTACCTGATCAACATGATGAAAACAGCCTTGAAACTGCCAGAAAGGTCATCATTGAGGAAATGAAGAAAAGACACCCCAATGCCTCTCTTGTCACAAAAATGATGGACGAAACATTCTCACTGCGCAGAAGGGAGATTGTGCTACAGAAGCCAGCTGTGCAGAGCATGTTGGAACGATGGCCAGCACTTTTCACGGAGAGACAGGTAAGCTGCTTGTTTATTTCGGCCTGCCTTCCTCCATAAAGATTCCATCAGGTCAAATGTCAGAGCACAACATATCAAAGCTATGAAGCAAGAAAGTTTAACACATTTGGTGGTATATTAAAACACATCATACTAATGAAAAACTACCTCTTGCAATACATACAAATCAGTAAAAGGTTTTCAAAAGCTGTATGTGCCAAATGTTATTTGGTTGAAAATAAAATGAGAAATCATATATTATTCACCATCAGAAAAAATTGAAAAATGCAAGGAAAGTCTGAATATCTATTTTTTTTTTTACATTGTGTTTTTCAGTTGATTTAAACCTGAAATTCAGAAAATCTGATATAATGTTCAAAAGTAAAAGAAATATTTGAATGAAATTGAAATAATACAAAAACAAAATCTGAATATTATGATTTTATCTTTATTTTTGTCTTCAGTTGATTGATATGTTCAAGAAAAACGCTGTTAAAGTTCCAAAGAAAACTGAGGAAAAAAATGATACAAGGAAAAACCAGTTCAATTTATCGTGTGAGCTTTTTTTGTTTTTAATTGATTCGTATTTTAAATTCAAGGAAATCCACTGCGTAGAAGTTGAGCTCTCAAAATTTCTATTTATGCATGATGTTTCCAAACTAATTGAGTGCAATAACCGTGATTGACCAAAATAATTGTGTTTATGATT
The DNA here is from genome assembly GCA_036419115.1 of Scarus forsteni. Lineage (NCBI taxonomy): Eukaryota > Metazoa > Chordata > Actinopteri > Labriformes > Labridae > Scarus > Scarus forsteni. The sequence goes on from JAZDUH010000064.1 coordinate 862,773, forward strand.
TTTTGCCATAATCTAGTAGCTCTAAACCCACCCTAGTTTCATAAATCAGTATGTCATTCAACTGCATGATTGTCTGCTTAATGTTTTTTTCCTTCTTCCTACTTCCACTCTCTGTTTTTCAGGTCTTTGCTGAGTTTAGTCGCATCGCCAGCAAGAATCTTGAAGGGGACTTCTATGAAGCTCTTGATAAGCACGTGCCACGCTTCATCGATCTTTTCAAGTCCAAAAAAGGAACTATGGGAAAAAAACTGTCAGACTTGATGCAGCACGTCAACTGGGTGGTAAGGAGTCAGTTATGTTTTTTTTCTAAATGTTGAGTAATTTATACTCCAGCATAATGGTTGGTGGCAATGAACCTTAGGCTTGTTTCACGCACTCTGGGCATTACTCCAGTGTCATCACTGTTGGGTATTCACACTGCCTACCTGTCTGCTGTATGGCTGCTGTGGATAGAACATGAAAGACAGTATATGCACCAGAAAACTCTTGCTTTTCACCAATATTACCTGTAGACATATAATTAACTATAGCCTGCTATATCTATAGAGTGGATGATGTAATCTGGTCATTTGACAATTTAAGTAAAATATTTTTTTTTCTTAATTCTGGCTCAGAAAAGATAAGAGTCACAGAAATCTGATGAACCCATCCAATTGCACTGTTTAATGTTGGGTACTGAAACTCAAAGCCCTATCTCTAATCTAAGCCTGATGTACTAAAGGAAATACAGAACACAACACATATTCTCCTAAACTCTCAAAATGCTACAAAGGTCTTAACTTGTATCTGTTCTCTCTGTTTTTTTCAGTCACCTGATGTGACAGCACTGCGGACTGTTGTTCTTAAAGGCCTCCCAGTTCTCCTCAGTGAGGACTCAAGTAAAGTCTACAGGACTTGCTTTGTAAGTAAAAGAAACGTTGATCTCAATTGTATCAATTTATTGACAAATATTGTGTATTTCATAGTATTGTAAAACATTTAATATAAGATTATTTTCCCCTATACAATTTAAAAATCCCCTTGGATGAACTACAAAAGACATGGTCTACTAACAGTGCTTTTGACACTGACACATTATGCTGATATTACTCACATACATGAACTCTGAAAAGGTTTTGAGTGCAGTACTATAGAGGAGTATTTTAACAAAGTGGCATTAGTACTTTCACTGAAGTAAAGGATCAAAATACTTTGTCGACCACTGTTCATAAGATGTTCCCCCAAGTTTCAAATCAAAATACTCTAAATCAGATGACTAAACAAGGTGATCAGGGCATCCCTAATGATCTAATATATAATCAGAATCATCATAATGATCTGAATCCACAAAAAAAAAGAAAGTGGCATCCCTGGACAATTATTTTTCAATACATCATGTACTGAAATGGAGCATGTGAATGCTCCAAAATAAATTTAGGGTTGCACCAGGTTATCTCCCCTCCATCCCCATCCAAAAGAAGACCAGATCCAATAACTAGTCCTGTGTGCTTTTTTTCAGGATGCAGCGAAAGAAGAAGCACCCGCCTCGGTCACAGTTGGGGTGCTAAATGTGATGGAAGATGCTCAGCAGCAGGATCCAAACGCATTGCACCTCCAGCCCATCTCCACTGCCATCATACTTGAGGGAGGTACTGTTATGGACAATGTGAGGGACTTTCCTCAGGCTGTCTGTCTTCTGTTTGGATTAATGTATGCCCTTCACTTGGGCTATCCAAAATCCATGGAAAACACATTCAAATTCATTCAAGCAGTCATGCTTGGACTGGGAAACAAAACCCTCCCTCCAAAACTGGTCACTTTGCAGAACAAACTAATGGCGTAAACCAGTTGTAATTGCTACAGACTGCCGGTTTTGTAAAAAAACAAGGAAACTTGTTTGCTGTTCCAGGTAAAATTTGTTACGTTCAAATGTAACACTTTTATAGTGTTTTTTAAGTGACTGATTTGTTGATGGACAGTTTATTGTGTTTGTAAGACAGTGATGCACTTTATGTTAATTATATCACTCCTCTGCACTTTACAACATGAACACATGTTGATTGTAGTTCTAAATGGATAGAGAGTTATCCAGAAAAGAGAAAGGTGTGTACATAGGAAATAAAAAAGGTAGGGTGGTGTGAAGGGAGAGAGAAGGGGAGGTAGGAGGGTAGGAAGGAAGGTAAAGACGCAGACAGGGAGAGAGGAAGGGAAAGGAGGAAATAGAGAGAAAGAAAGGCAAATGGATATGTAGCGAGAGAGGAAGATGGAGAGGTAGGCTGGGAGAGAGGAAAGTGAAGAGGTAGGTAGGGAGAGAAGAAGATGGAGAGGTAGGTTGATAGGAAGTTGAGATGGCTCAGCACAGACTTTACGTTTTGTTAAAAAAAAAAAAAAAAGTTAAAACTTGTTTGCTGTTCCAGGTAAAATTTGTTACGTTCAAATGTAACACTTTTATAGTGTTTTTTAAGTGACTGATTTGTTGATGGACAGTTGATAGTGTTTGTAAGACAGTGATGCCCTTTATGTTAATTGTATCACTCATCTGCACTTTACAACATGAACACATGTTGATTGTAGTTCTAAACGGATAGAGAGTTATCCAGAAAAGAGAAAGGTGTGTACATAGGAAATAAAAAAGGTAGGGTGGTGTGAAGGGAGAGAGAAGGGGAGGTAGGAGGGTAGGAAGGAAGGTAAAGAGGCAGACAGGGAGAGAGGAAGGGAAAGGAGGAAGTAGAGAGAAAGAAAGGCAAATGGATATGTAGCAAGAGAGGAAGGTGGAGAGGTAGACTGGGAGAGAGGAAAGTGAAGAGGTAGGTAGGGAGAGAAGAAGATGGAGAGGTAGGTAGATGAGCAGGCAGGAGGCGAGAAAGGTAGGTAGGATGTAAGGTAGGAAATGGAGGAAGGAAGGTATATGGTAGGTGTGGAGGGAGGGATGTATTTACAGAAGGGACAGTTTTTCACCTGCATTTCTGTGCATTTTCTTTATCACAAGTGGAACATGTTCCTAATGCACTGTTGAGCATTTAAAATAAATGTTAATTGCACTAAGTTAATCTATTGAGTGTTCTCTATTCATTGTGTTTTTGGGGCTCATTTCAGTCAGATAATTTATATGTTTTTGTTTTACTAAAAAAGCATGTGTCATAATTTCTATTGTGGAATTCTTGTAAGTCAGAAATCTAATGTTAAATTGACTTGAATATGATAGATGAGTAAAATTTAAGATATTTAAGCTTTAAAAATCCATTAATATTGAGTTAAATTTACTAAAATAGATTAATAAATATTATCTAAACTCTTTTGATTGAAGTACTGCAAACTCAAAATAAATGAGTTACTGTAATCTAATTCATTTAATTAGAGTACTGCAAACTCAAAATAAATAAGTTATTGTAACTCAAAATAAATAAGTTATTGTAATCTAATTAATTTAAGTTCACTTGAGTACTACAAACTCAAAATAAATAAGTTACTGTTATCCAGTTCATTTAAGTTCACTTGAGTACTGCAGACTCTAAATAAATAAGTGAATCAAATCTAATTTATCTGAGTTAACATAAATTACTTTTTATAAGGCAACGACTTTGCATATTTTTTTTAAGTAAAGTCAACTCATTATATTTTACAGTGTGTACTCATTCTGCAGCTAATGATGATAGTAATGGAATAATAAGGTATATAAATATAAACAACAATAGAACAATAATCATCAGTGTTTGTGCTTGAAAGGAAAACAATCAAAAACATAAAAACGTTTTGGATTTTATTTTCCTGTTTATATTTTTCCTTTGAAGAAAGTAAAAAAAAAAACGATGTGCAGCTCAATGGAATATTGTAATAAAACATTTTTTCATTCTTCTAATCGGCTTTAAATTCATCTTTTCTTAATTTTGCACATGTGAACAATATTGAGCAAAAGCAGGATGAAGTTTTATATGTATATATATATATATATATATATATATATATATATATATACATATATGTATATATATATATATATATATATACATATATGTATATATGTATATACATGTGTGTGTATATGTATATATATATACTTATATATATTTACATATATATGTATAAATATATACACACATATACATATATATATATATACACATATATACATATATATATATATATATATTGTTTGTGTGTTTATGAATAAATGGATAGACCTGTGGTCCCATGACAGGCAGCTCATCATCACCTTTTCATAATTCACACACTTTGATGCTTTAATAACAAAGAGCTTCAGGAGAAGAACAAAGAGCTTCAGGACAAGAACAAAGAGCTTCAGGACAAGAACAAAGAGCTTCAGGAGAAGAACAAAGAGCTTCAGGAGAAGAACAAAGAGCTTCAGGACAAGAACAAAGAGCTTAAGGACAAGAACAAAGAGCTTCAGGACAAGAACAAAGAGCTTCAGGTGAAAAGTTCCTCGTATTAAAGCACAAAGCTGTGTTCACTTTGAAATGAGGTATGAAAAGAAATAAAGACACAAAGAGCCTTTAATGTAAAGTGATCGGAGCTTTTGAACTTTAAACAAACTGCTGCTGTGTGATTTAAAGGATCTCACAGAAGTTATGAGACTGAACTTTAAAATATGAAATAGAATTTGCTTGGAGGAACATCTAGAGCCAACTGACATGCCATAAAGGAGGCAATAAACTGATATTCATGACTGAGTTTCAAAATTAAGGCGTCATAAAGTATTTTTAGTTAGCAGGATAAACAGGCTGAAGGCCAATCACTGTCTCTCTTTTTTAAGTCTTTAAGTCTTTTTCTTTCGACGGTGCATTAGGGTCACTCAGAGAAAAAAATACTGAAAACACGAGATTTTCGGAGAAAAAAACTTCAAATTCTCGGCTTTATAAAGCCGAAAATTTCGAGTTTACTTTTATTATTATTATTCGTTAAAGTGGACCTGATACACCGTCATATTTTCTTTTTGTCTCAAGTGCAATTAATTTGGAGGATCAAACCTAAACCTGCACCGGGAAGAAAATATGTTATCACAGGATAGATAAAACAGTTTCACCTCAGCCTCAGGCTCCATTAGACATCTGTGATGATTGTCTTTACAGACCGAGAGCCAAACTGAACATAAAGAAAATATCAGTAACATCTGTGAGGATGTTTTAAAAACAGAAATAAAGACCTATTTCCTTTTACTCTGGTCTGTTTTCTGTAAATGTATTTTTGTTGTTGAGAAGCGGAAGTCGGGGGGTATTTGATGGCACGCGCACACCTGCACCGGTGAGCTGATCAAAGACTTCCGCTCATCTGCGCGCGGGCCGCCATGGACCTGCTGCTGTTTACCGTGTTACTGGCCAGTGTGAAAGCTTCCCGAGGTAACGGCTTAGTTTCTCTCATTATAGACTTTCTGTAGATTAGATAAAGGTCAGTGTAGGTGACGTTAGGCCTCACAGCAGGGTGCCCAGTGGTCAGGTCTGTTTCCAGTCAGGGAGCAACATGGCGGCGGTCTTCAGAGCTGAAAACAGAGATCCTGGTCCATGAGAGCTTTCCTCAGACCACACAGGCTAACAAAGACCTGTGCTTTAGTTTTTAACCAGACTCAGAGTCAGACATGTTACAGAGCCGCCATGTTGTCCTGATCACAAACCTCAGAGGAACTCGAGTTTGGCTCCAGAAGGCCCGGACTTCATTTGTCCTCTTTTGACCAACACACAGAGAAAAAGGTCTGAGTACCTCTGTGTAGGCTTTTCTTTCTAATGTTCAATAAAACAGAGCTAACACTGTAGGCAAACACTTCAAAAGTTTACTGAATTTTGTTAAAGCTTGGTCCAAAAAAGGCCAAACACATTTAAACTGAACAAACTTTTTTTTTTTTTAATTAGAAGTTAAAATACAAAAGTAACTCCCATCATCCTCTGGGCTTTACTGGCTGCAAAAGAAGGAATTTTCTGCAATGTTTGAATTAAATTTAAAGTTAGAGAATTTGCAATTGTTCAATAATTTTACATGGTAAAAACCTATAGTGGGACAAAATCTTAAGGCACACTTGCCTGAAACCGCCCCATCAGAGAACCACTGAAGTATAACTCACTTTTTTTTTTCTATAAATAGGCTTTAAGCCTAACTATAATATGTTTCAAAGAGTAAGATCAGCTAGCACAGCCTAATGCTCATGTTCTGATGTAAAGCTCATTTTCTGTATTTAACATGAGAAAAACTGATCGGCTGTATAAGCAGAAGAAACATTTAGCCTGTTTAGTCAAACCTCACCTGCCTTCTGTTGTTATTTTAAGGCTTTCAGATTCAGAATCAGAATCAGGTTTTATTGCCAAGTATGCAACACATACAAGGAATTTGACTCCAGCAGTTGTCTCCTCTAGTACAAGGAGGTAGACACAATAAAATAAAATAAATGTAAGTGTGAAAAGAGGCTGGGACAAAATGTGCATCAGGAATATTTACAGCATACTGGGATATTAATAATTTGAAGGTCAACAGTGCAGCTGTTAACAGTTTAAAAAGGTGCCAGCATTAATAACAGTTTTTATTATTTAATATGGAGACTGCAGATGGATAGAAACGACTGCTGTGTCGGCATGTCCTGGTCCGCAGAGCTCTGAAGTGTTTGCTGTATGGGAGCAGTTCAGAGAGTTTGTAGTTAGTATGTAGTTTAGCATGTGAAAAATGCTGTAGGATATGCTTTAGATAGCTCACACACCTTTACCTGCAGAGCTCTGTTCAGAGGCACGTGGACACAGACCTGCTCCACTGACAGTGATGCTCAGCTGAGTGCAGGTAAACTCTGCTCTGAGCTGTTACAAATGAAATTATATCATCAATAAACATGAAGGAGGACACATGCAGGCTGGAGACACTGATCAGGCTCTGTGGCATAAAGGAGAGAGACTCTGGACATCATGGACGAAGACCGTCACCCTCTGCACAGACTGATCCTTCAAGGTCAAACAAACTCATTTGACCTTCAGACTGGACAACTCCCCACTGAGGGGAGAAGCAGAAAGACTGAAGACAGGAAGGAGCAGCCATAGCCATTTAACAGTTTTTACTTATCTTTATTATAAATCCTTTTATCTGCTATAAATGGTGCTACTGGAATATTAATTTACCTGAGGGGTAAAGTTCAGTCTAATCTGATCAAAAAGTAACTAAAAAAAAACAACTACCAGTAACTGATATTAAACTTTCCACACACAAAACCACTAAAGCTAAATTTAATGAACAATACACAGATTTGCTTACTGCTTCTTTTAAATTAATTTAGCTATTTTACCTTTATTTTACCAGAAAATCTCATTAAAGATTAAAAATGCACACATTTTACAGATTAACCTGGCCAAGGTCGAAGAAGTCGTGTTAACTGATGTTAACTTCATTTGACTTTATGCCTGTGATGAATGACAGATGCTTTACTAAAGATCTTTTCCATAAATAAGTCCGTGTTCTGCAGTCAGCCTGTTTCTGTTGGATGTTAGTGGTACGAGTCTTTGACTATCATGACTGTCTTCAGGCTGTTTCCCTCCATTTCTTTGGCTCTGTGCAGGTCAGGCTGTGGGATGTAAACGAGGGGAGTGGCAGTGTGATGATGGCAGCTGCATCCCTGATGTGTGGAGGTGTGACGGAGGAGGAGACTGTCTGGATGGATCTGATGAGATGGACTGCTCTGGTAAGGACAGAAAAACATGAACTGTCTCCACACAGTCGTGTTCACGATGATCTAAAATCCAGAGTTATCTGTAGAAGGTGTGGTCAATCATAAAGTAAACACCTTTTTTTTTTAAATGTTTTATTTATTTTGTATTTATTTATTTTTTATTTATTTTTTATTTAGGGCATTTTTCAGCTCCAAAGAAAAGCAGAGAGTTGGAAGTTACAAATTAAAATTCACATGACACACATACACTTATCAGACACTTTATTCTGTTTGACTCCTGGTCAATTCGGAGCCAACTTCATGGCAAAAACTCGGTGCATGTAGGCCTGTAGACGTCCTGCTGGAGTTCAGACTGAGCATCAGAACGGAGGAGAAAGGTGAACACAGGGACTCTGAAAAGGCCATACCTGTTTCTGTCACATGGTCTGGTCTTAGTATTTCAGAAACTGGGGTTCCCAGATAATGGTCCAAAAAAGATAGGCTGGACCACAGGCTGGACCACAGGCTGGACCACAGGCTGGACCACAGGCTGGACCACAGGCTGGACCACAGGGTGGACCACAGGGTGGACCACAGGCTGGACCACAGGCTGGACCACAGGGTGGACCACAGGGTGGACCACAGGGTGGACCACAGGCTGGACCCCAGGCTGGACCCCAGGCTGGACCCCAGGCTGGACCACAGGCTGGACCCCAGGCTGGACCTTTGAAATATCTACATTTTATCTCCATATCAACATTTCTCATGATGTCAATGACAAAACTCTAATTTTACAAACTTAACAGGTCAACAGTGGTTACATTGTCAAACGGCTGTAGGAGGGTCAAGTGCTGATTCATCTCTTCTTTGTGCTTTTTGGTGTTATGTTATATTCTCATCCTTTTTAAACGAGCCCTCTGCGTGCACTTGTCTATCTGAACACCCTTTAACTGTGAAACTGCTGTTCTGTTTCTGTGGTCAGTCAGCTGTTATTCATTAACCCTACGATAACCTCCATGAACCTGTGACATTATATAAACTCGGATATCTGTGATGTTTGTTGGCATCAGTGTTTGAATCACTGCAGAAGCTCAGCTCTGTTTCTGTCCCACATGTTGGTCCACAGAACAGCCAGGCTCCCATGAATGCCCCCCCGGTCAGTTTGCCTGCCTGGACTCGGTCGGCTGTGTTGATTCTTCTGCTCGCTGTGACGGGAAAGTCCACTGTCCCACGGGCTCTGATGAGGAGAACTGTAAAGGCCCTGCAGGCTGCCTGGACTCAGACTGGACCTGTGGGAACAGCCTGTGCGTCCCTAAAGAGCTGCGCTGCGACGGCCTGAACGACTGCCTGGACGGATCGGATGAAGACGGCTGTGGTGAGAGCAGCAGGGGATTTAAAGTCTTCTTAGTCCACTGAAAACAGAGTTTAAGTCTGTGATACAGAGCAGTGAAGTCGGGTTTAAGGGTCTGTTTATTCAAATTAAAGACAGTATTTTCTGTCTCTGTGTTTGCTGACATCACCCTCTGTGCTGTAGTGCTGACGGGAAACTGCAGGCATGTGTAAGTGCTGCCAGAGCTCAAACAAGACAATAAAATATTAAAATATCATTTTCAGATTATAAGTGGGAGAAGTCGATGTTTTTATTCCCTCTGTCTGTCAGCAGGACTTCTCTCTAAGTTACAAATAGATTAAAGTTTTCAGGGAAGACGGTCACTGTGCATGAATCCCTTCAGACTTTGGTGTTGAGGTGAATCCAGACTGGGATGGAGGAGGATTAGTTCAAAGTAGGGCTGAGTGATATGGCCTGAAAATAATAAATCCCTGATTTTTTTTCCCCACAAAACTCGATTCACGATTTTAATCTTTTATTTTCTCTCAAAGCAAAAAAAAACTCAAAGAGGCACAACAATGACATGAATCAAGTTCTACCTTTATGTTAAAATATATTTCTAAACCAATCAGATTTCCCCTTTTAAAATTAAAGTATGTGTCATAAATGTTGATTATGTAGTTCTAACACAGGCAGGTTTGCCTACATAAACACTGAAAGCTGAGGGATGTTCACAGCTTGTTATCATGTTTCTCTATATTTAATCTAATTAAAAAAAAAATAAATACAAGCCTATAAAAGTGCTCGTGGAAAACCTGACAGGGCCTCCATCATGAAAACTGTAAAGTTTCAATTTTTATTTTTTTTCAAACTTTACAACAACTTACAGTTTAAGTAAGTGAATGGAAAAAATCCTGATTTCCAGCTTTTTTAAAATCTTCTGCAGAAAATGATTAGAATTAATCAATATACTGCCCAGCCCTAGTTCAAAGTGTAAGAGAGGGCACATTTCTGACCATAACTCACTGACGGTGTTGGTGATGCCTCGGTGGAGCTTTGCCCTCATTGAGCTTCTTATTACTTTTTGTTTTGGATAAACTTTAAAGTTTTTGCTTTTTTAAGATTCTATAAGTTTTAACTTTTGTTCCTCTGATGTTCTGATCAGTTTATTTAGACCTTAAAGCAGCTGTTTGAACAGAAACTCTGATAAATGAATAAATGAAACATGAAGCTGATTGGTCAGTACGATGTGAGATGCTCTGTTTGGTTTGGTTCCTTCTCTCAGCCCCGTGCAGTGCAGACGGTGTGAAGTGTCCAGATGGTACGTGCCTACCTGCTCAGCACAGGTGTGATGGGACGGTCCAGTGCTCCGACGGCAGAGACGAGCCCATAACCTGCGGTAAGTATGTGGCAGTGAGCTGTCTTTTTGTTTCAGACATGGTTTTGCTGTAAACTCCTCCAGTGTTTTTGAGTCTCGACTCAGAGTGGCATGTTTTTGAGTCTCGACTCAGAGTGGCATGTTTTTGAGTCTTGACTCAGAGTGGCATGTGCAGGACGGACGTGCTCGCTGAACAATGGCGGCTGCAGTCATGAGTGTGCTGATGAGGTCTGGGGAGTCCGCTGTGCCTGTCCTGACGGCCTGAAGCTCTCCATCAACGGGGCGGTCTGTGAAGGTGAGTGCAGTCCAGATTCCCCAGCGGTCAGTGAACTGAATGACGTTGACTCTGAGCTGAAGAGCCTTCAGTATTCTCTCCTCTCATTGGCTTGTGCACCGCCTCCCTCAGACGTGGACGAATGTGCCCAGCAGTTTGCTCCCTGCATGCATCACTGCACCAACACCATCGGGTCCTTCTACTGCCACTGCAGAGACGGCTTCAGGCTGAAAGGCAGCTCCACGTGTGTGGCTGCAGGTAAGGAGGCTGACCTTTGACCCTGCTGTGCACTCTCCTGTTAATCAGCCATGAACGTGTCTCTACAGGAGGCCTCAGTAAATCCACCTGCTGACTGTCAGACTGAGCTCAGCTTCACTCTCCTGCAGACCACAGATGTTCTGAAGATGTTAATGAGCTGCTCTGATTTACTGAGCTGGAGACAAAGGAGAGGGGTGTGTTCATAAAAATCAGAAGAACTCTGAAATACAAGCATTAGAAGGTCTTAGAAATGTTCTGACATGCTGGATTTTTATTTTATTTAACCAGGAAAACCTCACTGAGGTAAAAATCTGTTTTTCTCGAGTGTCCTGGCCAAGACAGAAGCTCATTTAACAGTTTAACACAAACACATGCAGCCATCAAACACATAAAACAAGAATTAGATACATTCAGAAAGAAGAGTCACAGTTTCAGACGATCAGTTCTGCTTGTGTTGTCCACATGAGGAAGATAAAGTGCATCAGTCAGAACATCTGCAGACAGGTGTGTCCGACTCAAAGTCGCTCAACATCGTCTTAAAAGTGTCCAGTAAAGTGTCGGCTCAGTCTGAAATGGATTATAACATTTTAGAACTTCTACATTTTCAGCTCAACAGGAAACTGCTTACCAAGCTAACAGCCAGTTTCACTCTGCATCACAGAGCTCTGATTTACTGATTTGGGAATGTGCAGGCTGAATGATTAACTTAGAACAAGATAGCACAACTATTTATCTGTACATGTAACTAAGAACTAAAAATATCCATCTTTAGAAGAGCTGTATGAATGCATGAGTGCTAATTAAAACATTTAAAACATATCTGAGTGATGACTGAAATGTCAGTTTGGCTTGCAGGTTCTTCTAGAAACTGGATTTTAAACCTTTTCTGCCAAGGCACGGCTTAAACCAAGCTAAACATCACAGGCACACTTGTTTGATATCCATCCAAAATGTCCTCTTTAATGCTCATGTTATCTTTTTGTTCTGCTCTTATTCATCAATATCCACAAAGGCCTGATGAACCAGGACAAACGACTGTCATTAGTGAAACGTGAGAACCAGCGGTCTGAGATTAAAGTGAAATTTGGGGCAGTTCAGTTGAAATGATGTTTTCAAAGTTTCATTCTTAGAAGTTTCGGCTGGTTTTGGTCTGACCTAAACTGAATACTATAAAGTTAAAATTAGCAGCATATAAGTTTGATGACATAACTGATAGAACATTTCTGAAATCATCCAGGTCTAGTTTTTTTAGATATGAAGAAGTTAAATTGAAGGTTTGAACTCATCTGATTGATTTTCCTCTCCCTGCACCAGGTGCCCCGGTCAGGTTGCTTACCTTTCAGAAGAAGTCCTTTGGCCTGCTGGATGTTCAGTCTCGGCAGTTCGAGGTCATCCAGACTCCAAAAGCTGCTGCTGTGGATTTCACCTTTAATGTTGCTCAAAGCTTGTACTTCTGGGCCGACGTCCAAGGCAACATTTACAAAAGTGATGGACAGCAGACGTGGAAGATCTTCACTGGTGAGTTGATCCGTGATCTGGGGTCTCTGTGTGATGAGGTGGTTTGGTTTTGCTGTGACAGGATGATTTATTGAGTTATGCTAAATGTTGTCAACAGTGTGAGGCTGTGCTGTTTGTGTAAACGTTGGGCTGAACAATATATCATTATCATATCTTTATCTACATATGAAAATTCAAGATATTAATATAAAAAAGGATATAGATCTTTTTATAAATAAAGCTGCACCTTCCACATTCTTTTGTATTTATGTTTTTATTGTTCTGAAAAATGCTTGGTTTGCACTGAACCTGTAGTCCATCATATCATATTGTTTCGATATCGAGATATCTGGCATGAATAAAGAGATATGAAATCTAAACGCTAATGTTGTATATTCATGAGGCCTTTTTATTTTGAGCCTGTTCATACGAGAGCTCAACCAAAAGAATAAACAAGCTCATTCTGCATTCAAAGCCCCATGCTACATGATTTTAAGCAGCATTGCTTCATTTTTTGTTAATTTAGCAAAATAAATATCCATATCCTGAACTTTTATTTGTAAAGTTTTTTATTTAATGTCTCTACCCCTCAGTTTATTAAAAACAGTTTAAAAATGAGATTCAAGTTTGGGGCTTGATTTGAAGAGAGTTAAATTTCTAAAGGAAAGTTTTGTTTTCGTTTTGAAGGGGAACCTGGAATCAAGGGTCTAGCATGTGATTGGCTGACTGGAAACATATTCTGGACCAATGAGAAGACAGAAACGATCTACATGCAGTCACCTGATGGGGAAGGTTTCACCTCAGTGGTGAGCAAAGGCATCAGGCCGTCAGAGCTGGTGCTCATACCTGTGGAGAGGTGTGTGAGGCTTTTGTCAAAGAATTTAGATGATCAATGATCGATGATTAACAGGAAGTGAACCAGAGCACTTAACTCACTGTAGCTGCAGCAAAGGGAGAAGAAGAACTATCGTGTAGTGATGTAACTCCTCTGTGTGACTCCCAGTTTGATGTTTTGGATGAACGTGGGCCCCGGGGACAGAGAAACCATCGAGAGGTCGTGGATGGACGGGTCGGAGCGACGCTCGCTGACTGTGACCACTGCTCAGTCTGCACACAGCCTCACCGCCGACGTCGCTGCACGCAGGCTGTACTGGATCAGCGACTTTAAGACGGTGAGTGCAGCACTGAACAGACTAAAGAGTTAATCACATCAATAACATAGAAGTTTGACCCCAGTAAAGTCTGTCATTTACCTTTTATCTGTTCTTATAATACTTTAATATCGTTTCTAAGCGATGCAGACTGGTTCACTGAAGCCACGCCACAGTCACATCATTCAGAGATGATGTCACCTTTACCTGCAGTCTGCATCACTCAGAGGAGTGGTGTGAACGTAATCTCCCTCTTTGTCCAGTCAGTAGAGATGGTCAAGCTGGACGGGACGGGCCGGTACTCCTTCACAGGACTCTTCACCCGGAGGCCGGCTCTCGCTCTGGCTGTGTTTGAAAGTTCCTTTTACTGGATGGATGCTGACGGTCTGTGGAAAGCTCCACAGAATCATCCGGACCAGAGGGAGTTCATCTGGAAATCTTCACTGCCAATATTATCTGTTTACCACGAGCAGCAGCAGCCCGGAGGTACTGACTGGAGCAGAGGTGCTGTTAGATACACCCAGCAAATGAAAAAGGTCTTAAACCAGAAGAAACATCGTCTTCAGAATGTAGAGTGTAAAATTATACCATGTTATTCGTGAGTTTTAGTTTTTAGGCAAGTTTATTTGTGCAACATCCAACAAGGCAGTTCAGTGTTTCACACAGGGCAGCGGGTCACAATGACAAAAGGGACAAAGGCAAATCAAAATGCAAAATAAAAAGAATCAAACAATAAAGATAAAATCAAAGGGAGAGCTGAAACAAAAACTAAAATGTAGAGGAAATTAATTTTGATTTAAAAACTACAAACTCAAAATCAGTTTATTTCAGAACTTTAAAAAATGTTTAAAAAAACCTAAAAAGAAATGATGTATTTTTCAGTAAGACACGTGAAACTGTTCAAGTATCAGAGCAGTGCTGTGAAAAATAAGATCTGTCATAAGAATTTTAGATGGAATACTGGTGTTGGTAAAGATTTTTGGATTTCTATTTATTTGCCATTTGACAAAAGAAAGTTGGTTTTAAGCAAGAACACATTTTTAGGAGAAATAATGACTCAAATGTTTTTAACATTTGCTTGATCAGGGCTTAAATGTTTGATTTGTCAGCCAGAATGGGACTAAACCTGTCGGGGACAACAATGACATACATTGACAACTATGTATTTTTGTCTGAGGTTTAAGACGGATTAAGATGCCTCTCAGAAGCTCTCCTGTACAGACCTTTTAATGAATTAATGTACCATTGGCATCCGGTCACTGTTTTTCTCTTAATGCCACAGACCCTTCTCCATGCATTCATAATTATATATAATCTAAATATATAATTTAAAATAATTGAACTTGCCTTGCTGCATTTGTCCGTGAATGAACTCTACAGCACTCATGTTTCTTTTCTTTTATTCTCAGGTTCTTCGGCCTGTACAAAGACATCGTGTCAGCTCTGCCAGCTAACCAGAGGAAATCCTGCAGGATTCAGCTGCGCCTGTCCGAAGGCCAAAGTCCTGCAGCTGGACGGGGCGTGTGAATGTAGGACAGCACTTCAGTTTTGTCTCCAAACTTTTTAAAACTGTTGTTTTAGTTTCTCTATGATGGGCTCTTCGACCTTAAATGATCTATGGTAAGGATTTAAAGACACGTTGATCCTTCTCCTGTCACACAGATCCCAGCTTTCTTTATGCTACCATTAACAACATCAGCATTCTGAAGTTTCGAGGAGGAGAGTCCACTGAAACGCAGCTGTTTGCCTCAGACGACGGCATCCTGTCCTTCGACGTGGACTGGTACAGAGACTGGCTCTACTGGGTTAATAAAACTGGACACATTCAGCGCAGCAGCTTAACCCAGGCCAGGACAGAGGTGATCCAAACACCTTTACCAGGTTAATGCTCCTCCATGATTTACTCAGAGATAACTACTGCTGAATGAAAAGTTAAATTACACACTTTAACAGCGTCTCTGTTGACGAATGGATATTTAAGTTATCTTTCAAATTTAAAGCTTCTTCTTGTTTATTGATCATTTCTCCTTCAGTCTGTCTGATTAAAGTGGACCAGAGGAGGGGGAACCTTTACTGGGTGTCATGTGACCAGAAGAGGATTGGCACCATCACAGCTGACGGTCGCCTCCCACAGCAGCTCTACCAGACCACCAAGGGCATCCGGGACCTGTATCTGGACTGGATGAGGGGCGGCGTCCTGTGGCTGGAGGACGACCATGTCTTCACCATGAGCATGATGGGAGGCAAAGCCAGAGAGGTGCTGCAGCTCGCAGCCGGGCGAGTCCGTGGAAACATGGCCTTTGACCTCAGGGCCGGGAGTTTGCTGTGGAGCTCAAATGGAGCAGGTCAGTGTCCTCGAGGTGATGACGTGTCTGACATGGGCTGGTAGATCACCGAGTTAATGTCTCATTGGCTGGTAGATCACCGAGTTAATGTCTCATTGGCTGGTAGATCACTGAGTTAATGTGTCTCATGGGCTGGTAGATCACCAAGTTAATGTGTCTCATGGGCTGGTAGATCACTGAGTTAATGTGTCTCATGGGCTGGTAGATCACTGAGTTAATGTCTCATGGGCTGGTAGATCACTGAGTTAATGTCTCATGGGCTGGTAGATCACCGAGTTAATGTCTCGTGGGCTGGTAGATCACTGAGTTAATGTCTCGTGGGCTGGTAGATCACTGAGTTAATGTCTCATGGGCTGGTAGATCACTGAGTTAATGTCTCATGGGCTGGTAGATCACCGAGTTAATGTCTCATGGGCTGGTAGATCACTGAGTTAATGTCTCATGGGCTGGTAGATCACTGAGTTAATGTCTCATGGGCTGGTAGATCACTGAGTTAATGTCTCATGGGCTGGTAGATCACTGAGTTAATGTCTCATGGGCTGGTAGATCACTGAGTTAATGTCTCATGGGCTGGTAGATCACTGAGTTAATGTCTCATGGGCTGGTAGATGACCGAGTTAATGTCTCATGGGCTGGTAGATCACTGAGTTAATGTGTCTCATGGGCTGGTAGATCACTGAGTTAATGTGTCTCATGGGCTGGTAGATCACTGAGTTAAAGAACTTAAAGTTCAGATTTCATCCTCCATGCAGTGGAATTGTAGCTCTGTTGCACCAAGCTATGCTCTCCTGTTCTTTATTCATCAGAAAAAGGAGCTTCAGGAGCTGAAAACACCATGGGGCCAAATCCTTAAAAAGATTTCACTGCTTTCGTGAACGCTAAACCTGCGGAATTAACAGAAAAAAATAACAAACAATCCTCAAAGCAAACGCAAAGGGTCAATTGCATGCAAACTGAACCCCAACTTCTCTGCCACTCCTCACTGCGCTGGTCCAAATGCATGCATGTAAATTAGGGAATATAAATAAACTCAGCGCCAAAATGCCCGCTTTCTATGCAAATGCGCCTCAATGCTAATACCACCTGATCGTCAAAGACCAGTGCTCACTGCCACAGACACTAAATCGGTGCCGTTTACCGTCAGTGAGACCCGCGTATTGAATCCATGCAATTTATCTTTCTTCCTCTCTCACTCTATGTTTGAAAACTGCTCTGAGTTGGTTGTAACTGTGGAGCAGAGCCTTTATAAGGGCTCTCAGGACTCTCCGGTAATCATGGCAGCATTGACTGTAGCCAGGCAAAGGCACCGTGGTAGGTGAGATGGCAGGCGCACACAAGAAATGGTTTATCGGAGGAGAGAATCACTATCTGATTTACATGACAATG
>JAZDUH010000064.1:885000-902500 GCA_036419115.1 Scarus forsteni
AAAACTTGTTTGCTTGCTGTGATTATCCCATGTAATAACACCACAGAAGAAGAAGAGGTCATGACCCGGATTATCCACACATGGCGGTATTTTCCTCGAATAATTAGGCCTGAAAAATAATAATGATAATGATAATAATAAATGTTTCCAGCCTACAAAAAAAGAAAGGTATGGCAAGAAGGCTTAATGTTACTTAATGCAGCTGTGTGTTACATTTAAAGATTATAACGGAGAAAAACACATTAGTGAATAAAATATCTTTCTGAAATTAAATAGCCTATTGTATGTATTTTATTCAGTAATGATTCTAATGATTTACAAATAGTCCGCTTCTGAAGTATAATGTTTGGTCAGTAGTTTGGACTCTGCAGCAGGAACAGAGACATTTGTGGTCAGACTGGGTGACTGCTCTCAATCCAGTCTGAGAAATGTTCACATTTTCTGGAAATCAGGAGGTTATAAAGCAAAAACCACATATCCTCATATATATTTTTTTTCACCACAAATCTATTGTCATCACCTGTGAGCCCACAGTATTGGAGATAAATTAAACCTGCATGTGGGGCTACATGTTCAAATTACAATATATCATAAAAGACAATTGGCCATTTTTATGGTGTTTTCTCCACATATTGTATTTGCATTTCATTTTAAAGGAAGAGGTTATTTTGTATTTTAGGTTGTTTTTGTCTAAATATTCAAAAGAGAATTTTAAGTTCAAGTACTTAAATAAAGAGATGGGTTTTTGAAATATACACTATCAGTCTTGCGGCAAATAATAACATCTATATGAATTTTATTGTATTTTCAGTGTTTCCCCAACCAAGTAGCTGTCATGTTATTCTTTTAACAAATAAAGGAAATGATAGTCAAAATATCACTAAAATGCATTTTTTTTGTAAAACAGTATCAAAATTTTTCGCCGGCCTAACAGCCAGCTATGGGAGACCTAGTCACATTTCTTATCATGGGGCAAAAATCCCTAGCAGCACCCCTCAAAAGCACTTCTTAAAAGTCACTTGTACCAGTAGTCCCCCCCACTTTTTAAAACAAACTGACACCCTTGAGACATTCTATTGTTCCTTCCGTTGTCATGACGACATGACCTGCAGCCATGGAATGGGATGACATCATCTGGAGCTGCTCTTATTTAAGTGTGACCTGCACTCAACTGTCAGTCAGGCAGAGACATCCCAACTGGCCTGAGCTGCAGAGCAACGATAGCTCTGAAACATTTTTTCACAGTTGCCACAATTTTGACCTAATCTCTCTAAAAATATGACCTATCTATGTAAAATTTTGTCAGGAATCCAGTTATGTAACTTTAAAAGCTGAATTTTGTTTCGTTTTTTCCGTAAGGCTGAACTGACACAGGATGTCAGGAGTAAATGCAGTTACATCAAGAGTTAAACTTCAGTCTTTTGAATAAATACAGCAACATCAGGAGTAAACCTTCAGTCTTTGGAATAAATGCAGCTACATCGGGAGTAAAGCTTCAGTCTTTGGAATAAATGCAGCTACATCGGGAGTAAAGCTTCAGTCTTTGGAATAAAGGCAGCTACATCGGGAGTAAAGCTTCAGTCTTTGGAATAAATGCAGCTACATCAGGAGTAAAGCTTCAGTCTTTGGAATAAATGCAGCTACAGCGGGAGTTAATCTTCATTCTTTGGAATAAATGCAGCTACATCAGGAGTTAAACTTCATTATTTGGAATAAATGCAGCTACATCGGGAGTTATACTTCATTCTTTGGATGAATGCAGCCGCATCAGGAGTTAAACTTCAGTCTTTTGAATAAATGCAGCTACATCAGGAGTTAAATTCATTTTTTGGAATAAATGCAGCTACATCAGGAGTTGAACTTTATTCATTGGAATAAATGCAGTTACATCAGGAGTTATACTTCCTTCTTTGGATGAATGCAGCTACATTAGTGGGATATTGTCCTTCTTTTGGATTAAAAGCAGCTACATCAAGAGTTAAACTTCAGTCTTTGGAATAAATGCAGCTACATCAGGAGTTAATCTTCAATCTTTGGAATAAATGCAGCTACATTAGTTGGATAATTTCCTTCTTTTGGAATAAATGCAGCTACATCAGAAATTAAACTTCAGTATTTGGAATAAATGCAGTTACATCAGGAGTCATACTTTAGTCAATGGAATTAATGCAGCTACATCAGGAGTTAAACTTCAATCTTTGGAATAAATGCAGCCACATTAGTGGGATATTGTCCTTTTGGAATAAATGCAGCTACATCAGGAGTTAAACTTCATTCTTTGGAATTAATGCAGCTACATCAGGAGTTAAACTTCAGTATTTGGAGTATATGCAGCTACATCAGGAGTTAAACTTCATTATTTAGAATAAATGCAGCTACATCGGGAGTTATACTTCATTCTTTGGATGAATGCAGCCACCTCAGGAGTTCAACTTCAATCTTTGGAATAAATGCAGCTACATTAGTGGGATATTGTCCTTCTTTTGGAATAAACGCAGCTACATCAGGAGTCTTCATTCCTTGAAATAAAGGCAGCTACATCAGGAGTTAAACTTCAGTCAGTGGAATTAATGCAGGTACATCAGGAGTTAAACTTCATTCTTTGGAATAAATGCAGCTACATTAGTGGGATATTGTCCTTCTTTTGGATTAAAAGCAGCTACATCAGGAGTTAAATTTCAGTCTCTGGAATAAATACCGCAACATCAGGAGTAAAGCTTCAGTCTTTGGAATAAATGCCGCTACATCGGGAGTTAATCTTCAGTCTTTTGAATAAATACAGCTACATCAGGAGTTAAACTTCATTCTTTGGAATACATGCAGCTACATCAGGAGTTAAACTTCATTCTTTGGAATAAATGCAGCTACATAAGGAGTTATATTTAATTCTTTGGATGAATGCAGCCACTTCAGGAGTTAAACTTCAATCTTTGGAATAAATGCAGCTACATTAGTTGGATAATTTCCTTCTTTTGGAATAAATGCAGCTACATCAGAAATTAAACTTCAGTATTTGGAATAAATGCAGTTACATCAGGAGTCATACTTTAGTCAATGGAATTAATGCAGCTACATCAGGAGTTAAACTTCAATCTTTGGAATAAATGCAGCCACATTAGTGGGATATTGTCCTTTTGGAATAAATGCAGCTACATCAGGAGTTAAACTTCATTCTTTGGAATTAATGCAGCTACATCAGGAGTTAAACTTCAGTATTTGGAGTATATGCAGCTACATCAGGAGTTAAACTTCATTATTTAGAATAAATGCAGCTACATCGGGAGTTATACTTCATTCTTTGGATGAATGCAGCCACCTCAGGAGTTCAACTTCAATCTTTGGAATAAATGCAGCTACATTAGTGGGATATTGTCCTTCTTTTGGAATAAACGCAGCTACATCAGGAGTCTTCATTCCTTGAAATAAAGGCAGCTACATCAGGAGTTAAACTTCATTCTTTGGAATAAATGCAGCTACAACAGGAGTTAAACTTCATTCCTTGGAATAAATGCAGCTACATAAGGAGTTACACTTCATTCTTTGGATGAATGCAGCCACACCATGAGTTTAACTTCAATCTTTGGAATAAATGCAGCTACATTAGTGGGATATTGTCCTTCTTTTGGATTAAAAGCAGCTACATCAGGAGTTAAACTTCAGTCTTTGGAATAAATGCAGCTACATCAGGGGTTTAAATTCATTCTTTGGAATAAATGCAGCTACATCAGGAGTTAAACTTCATTCTTTGGAATAAATGCAGCTACATCAGGGGTTTAAATTCATTCTTTGGAATAAATGCAGCTACATCAGGAGTTAAACTTCATTCTTTGGAATAAATGCAGCTACATCAGGGGTTTAAATTCATTCTTTGGAATAAATGCAGCTACATGAGGAGTTGACCTTTATTCATTGGAATAAATGCAGTTACATCAGGAGTTATACTTTTGTCAGTGGAATAAATGCTGCTACATCAGGGGTTGAACTTTAATCTTTGGAATAAATGCAGCAACATCAGGAGTTAAACTTCAGTCTTTGGAATAAATGCAGTTACATCAGGAGTTAAACTTCATTCTTTGGAATAAATGCAGCTACATCGGGAGTTATACTTCAGTCTTTTGATGAATGCAGCTACATCAGGAGTTAAACTTCATTCTTTGGAATAAATGCAGCTACATCTGGAGTTAAACACCAGTCTTTGGAATAAATGCAGCTACATCAGGAGTTGAAATTCATTCTTTGGAATAAATACAGCTACATCAGGAGTTGAACTTTAGTCATTGGAATAAATGCAGCTACATCAGGAGTTGAACTTTCAATCTTCGGAATAAATGCAGCGACATTAGTGGGATATTGTCCTTCTTTTGGAGTAAATGCAACTACATCAGGAGTTAGACTTCTGTCTTTGGAATAAATGCAGCTACATCAGGAGTTGAACTAAATTCATTGGAATAAATGCAGTTACATCAGGACTTATACTTTAGTCAGTGGAATTAATGCAGCTACGTCAGGAGTTAAACTTCAATCTTTGGAATAAATGCAGCAACATCAGGAGTTAAACTTCAGTCTTTGGATTAAATGCAGCTACATTAGGAGGATATCTTCCTTCTTTTGGAATAAATGCAGCTACATCAGGAGTTAAACTTCAATCTTTGGAATAAATGCAGCAACATCAGAAGTTAAACTTCAGTCTTAATAAACGCAGCTACATCAGGAGTTAAACTTCATTCTTTGGAATTAATGCAGCTACATTAGGAGGATATCTTCCTTCTTTTGGTGTAAATGCAGGTACATCAGGAGTTAAACTTCACTCTTTTGAATAAATGCAGTAATATCAGAAGTTTAACTTCAGTCTTTGGAATAAATGCAGCTACATCAAGAGGATAACTTCATTCTTTTGAATAAGTGTGGCTACATCAGGGGTTAAACTTCATTCTTTGAAATAAATGCAGTTACATCAGGAGGATAACTTCATTCTTTGGAATTAATGCAGCTACATTAGGAGGATATCTTCCTTCTTTTGGTGTAAATGCAGGTACATCAGGAGTTAAACTTCTGCCTTTTTCAGTTCTGTAGGGAGAATTGTTATAGATTTGTTTTAATTGTCTGATAATTGACAGTTGTTCTTTACGCTCTGCCTGTTGCAGATGTCCCAGACCCAGTGACCCCCCCATCAAACCGAAGGCCTCCTGCCTCCACAGCTCCTGTCCCGACCGGGCCGTCCTGTCTCAGTCCGTCTGTCCTCTGTCCTGGACCTTCAGCTGACGTCTGTATATCTCCGTCTCAGCTTTGTGACGGTCGCTCAGACTGCTCTGACGGCTCTGACGAGCAGAACTGTGTGAGGAGGTGTCCCTCTAAAGGTAAGTTAAGTTTTCTTTTCTTTATCCGACAGCCAAACTGTCCCGGTGTGTCTAAGACCAATCACCTCCAGGTTTGTCTTTGTCCCAAAGACATAATGACTGTCCGTCTGTCCTCTGAGGTGACTTTCGCTGTAAGGACCGGCGCAGCTGCGTCTCCAGGACTCTGCTGTGTGACGGCCGCTCACACTGCAGCGACGGGTCCGATGAGATGAACTGTGGGAGTGAAGGTAGTCCTGCTGCTCAGGTGAGCTCGCTCAGGTGTAGGGTGGGCTCCAGGCTGTGCAGAGACGGAGCCGAGTGTGTGCTCATCAGCCATGTGTGTGACGGAGAGAGAGACTGCAGGGACGGATCAGACGAGGACGGGTGTGGTGAGTTAATGATGATGATAATGTTGTTGTTGTTGTTGTTGTTGTTGTTGTTGTTGTTGTTGTTGTTGTTGTTGTTGTTGTTGTTGTTGTTGTTGTTGTTGTTGTAAAAACGTAGTCTGTGCAGAAGAGCACATTACAGTGTGATCAAACTCTCCTCCACAGTTTCACAGACGTGGTTTTCTGACTTTCAGGTCCACTCAGTTTTAATTTCTTCTGACAAAGATTTAATGTCAGCAGCTTTTGTCCTTTTGCCTGTCAGATGGTTTGTTTGTCTCAAAGAACTCAAAGTTCTTGGCTGATTTGGGGGGTGATCTGGTTTCAGATGTCAATTCAGTAATTTTTTCCACATTTTCACAAGTAACAAAAAATCTGTAACATTTTTGCTGAAGTTTTTCAGGAGTGTTGTTCATGGTACCAAAGTATGAGGTTACATTTGATGTTTTTCTGTCTCTCTGTCTGTGAGTAAAACATGCTGCAGAGTTCTCTATGGATTTCAATTAAAGGTATTCAGGACATGTTTGTTTGGTTTCAGAGTCAAAGCTCAGGCTTTTCTTAACGTCATGCACTTACATTCCAGTTTCCCACATTTTCCAGAATATTCCACCAAGAATATCAGAAAGGCTGCAGCAGAGCACTTCTGTTCTTTCTTTAACCTTTATTTGACTAAAGTGAAGGTACCGACTGAACACGCTATCTGTTATTAAATCAGCACACTGGATGGATCTGTGGCGTCACGGTGTTAACTGAAGGCAAACCAAAACAAAACTGCAGGAAAACATGAAACACAGGAGTCTGGAATACTGTCTGTTTGGATCCTGACATTAAACCAGCTTTAAGTTTTCCTCCCATATTCAGAGAGATGATATAAACAAGCCAAGAACAACGTGCTCACCAGGGGAGGCTAACATGTCTACAGGAATGTTCCCTTTGGAATAACACCCTCATAGACATTTTAACCTTTGATGGTTAGTAACTTGTTCTTGGTCTGACTTACTGAAAAAGCCGCAGAGGGGTTTATAGGTGATGGACGTCTGTTTATGCAGAGGTCACAGAGGATCGGGTTACTGGAACAAATGGTTTCCATCATTAGAGACACAAAACATAAAATTAAAGTTACCTTATAATGGATCTGGTTTTAAACTGTTAAATTATCAACTATTTTATCTCCTTCCAATAACTCAGCATCATCCAGAGCAGAATCTTCTGTCTGTGGGAAAGTCTTTAAACAATCCCACCAATGCAGATAATCATCACAGAGTTTTTGTGTTTTTGTTTAGCAGTGTGTCTTCTCATCATGGTCACAGAAACATTAGTACATGTCTAAAGTGTCATAAATTTAATAAAAGCTGCTGTTCCTGTCAGAGTCCTCAGTGGCTGCCCCCCCTGCTTCAGAAAACCCCCTCGTGGCAGAAGTGGAGCTCCCCGTCCTGCCGTCCACGGTGCAGTCTGTCCTGCCCTCCTGCAGCAGCCCTTCAGCTCTGTGTCCAGGCTCTTCAGTCTGCATCACACCTGCTCAGTTTTGTGATGGAAGGCGAGACTGTCCCGATGGATCAGATGAGCTCTGCGTGAGAAGATGTCCCAGCAGGTGTAAGTACATCACTGCTTCAGGCTGTCCCCTTGAAACTGTCCAACATGACTTAAAAGACAGAACCCCAAAAAATAAACATTAATATAAAGTTTGAGTCTTAATAAAGTTTAAGTCTTCTGGGTAAAGTTTGATTTTTCTTGGTTAAGTGTGAGTTTTGATAAAGTTTGAGTCTTAATAAAGTTTAAGTCTTGATAAAGTCTGAGTCCTCTACATGAACAGGTCTTTCCTTTGGAGCTGTAGTCTGATGCAGGTTTTGTCTCCTCAGCTGATTTTCGGTGTAAGGACCGTCGGAGCTGTGTTTCGAAGAGGCTGGTGTGTGACGGCCGGTCTCACTGCGGCGACGGCTCAGATGAGCTCAACTGCCCGGATGTAGCCTCTCCGGCTGCTCGGGCTAACAGCCTGAAGTGTCGTCTGGGCTCCAGGCCGTGCAGCGACGGCACAGAGTGTGTGCTCATGAGCCACGTGTGTGACGGAGAGAGAGACTGCAGGGACGGGTCGGATGAGCGAGGATGTGGTGAGTAAGGACTCTTCCTGACATGAGCCGTGTGTTTACAGCTGAGTTATTCTGTCCTCTGACTACAGCAGAGACGGCTGACTGGAAAACCCCCCCGATGCCCTCTGAGCCTGTCATTAGGCCCTCGCAGCAGCCCTGCAGCAGCCCCTCAGCTCTGTGCTCCGGCTCTGTAGTCTGCATCAGTCCAGCTCAGGTCTGTGATGGACACAGAGACTGTCCTGATGGATCAGACGAGCGGGGGTGCAGTGAGTGTCATAAAGACTTTTGGATCATGCAGCACGGTCTTCTGTTCTTCTAAAACAGTTTCTGATGCTGCCTTCACTTACAGAAAGTCCTGAGGTGACGGAGGTACAGACCAGGCCTCCAGCTCGACCCCCCTGCAGCAGCCCCTCAGCTCTGTGCCCCGGTTCCTCTCTCTGTATCAAGCCGGTCCAGTTCTGTGATGGAAAACGAGACTGTCCTGATGGATCAGACGAGAACTGTGTGAAGAGGTGCCCTGACAGGAGTGAGTCCAGGTCTATGATGAGGGTCTGTCTGCACCGCGTGAGCCCAGCGGTGTTAAACGTCCTGACTTAAGTGATCTGTAGTGGTCTTTGGTGATCTGTAGTGATCTGTAGTGGTCTTTGGTGATCTGTAGTGGTCTTTGGTGATCTGTAGTGGTCTTTGGTGATCTGTAGAGGTCTGTAGTGGTCTTTAGTGATCTGTAGTGGTCTTTAGTGACCTGTAGTGGTCTGTAGTGATCTGTAGTGGTCTGTAGTGATCTGTACTGGTCTTTAGTGACCTGTAGTGGTCTGGATTCACGTTAGCTTATCATCAAACTGCTTCTGTTCACAGCTGATTACCGGTGCAGAGACCGCCGCAGCTGCGTCTCTAAGAAGCTGGTCTGCGACGGTCGGTCTCACTGCCATGACGGCTCCGACGAGCTCGACTGTCCGAGCGTAGTGTCTGCTGCGAAGGCGAATCCTCTGAAGTGTCGCGTGGGCTCCAGGCTGTGCAGAGACGGAGCCGAGTGTGTGCTCATCAGTCATGTCTGTGACGGAGAGAGGGACTGCAGGGACGGCTCAGACGAGGACGGGTGTGGTGAGTTTGGAGAGTTTTTCTTTTCTTTTGGGGTGAAAAACGTTTATTTTTTTTTTTTTAGTGATGATGGAATATCTGGGAAAGTCCATGTCATTGCAGACAGATCTTGATTTAAATGTTTCACTTCAAATCAAACTTTATTTATAAGGCACTTTTCATACTTAAAAGTAACAAAGTGCCTCACAGAGGCTAAAAACAACATAAAAACAGAAAACCCAGCTAACCCCCTCCCACAAATACAGAAACATAACCAGACACACACTCGCAGACATCAACATACACACACACACACACACACACACACACACACACACACACCTGCGCCCGAGCTGTCATAAAAGAGGGAGAGAGACATGGCTGTGCACCGAGGACTGAGGTAAGGAATAAGCTACCTTTGGGGGCCATCAACACTGAGGAGTTGAAGCCGGAGACTTCCCCACCCCGCACAGACACGAGGCCCCACAACACAGTGCAGGGGCCTCTGGCCATGCAGGTGGAGCCATCCCCCAGCAGCGGCCCCACAAGTGGACCAGGAGCAGCTCCCAGTGTGAAGAGCCCCCATGAGGAAGCACTGGAGCTAAAAACCATCATACTAAAACAATAATAAAAATATAAGAAAAGAAGAGAGATAAAATAACATAAAATGGATAAAAAATTTAGAATTAAATACGATAAGAAGTTTGACTAAAAGAATAAATAAGTTATAAAGTAATGGAAGAGTAAAAAAATAAGGAATAAATGTGGATCAAATCAATTAAGTTGATTGTCCTTCTTAGTTGGAACAATATTTTTTACCCTTTTCTTCAAGTTTCATAACCAGAATATCTCATCAGATTATCTTTGTATTCTGTGTGGAAAAAAGGTCATTTGGAGAAAGAAACTTGGGAAAACTTACCACTTTATAACAGATCAATTATGTCATTTAATATTTTAAAAACGCTCTTCTTACCTTGTGCTCCCATTTTTATTAAAAGTGAACTTAACCAGACTGAACTTCTCCTGTTTTCAGATATAGTAATATCTTTACTCTTCATGTGGTTGTAGCTTTTGTTCAGTCGTGTTGAAATGATGAACGGCGATGTGCTTTTCTGAGTTGGTCATGTTTGGACACCGTTGAAATGAGATGATACATCTTTAGAGGGTTATCCAGATGAAATAAAGTGTAATGTGTATTTCTATTTTAATAAGGTACATTTTAACAAGAATGCAGTCAAATCTGTATTTGAACTTTTGAATACAGTGACAGAAAGGAAACTTCACTAAAGTAATAAATGTGTTGATCTGTCAGGAGCTGTGGAGCTGATCCACATCACAGAACTCCCCGCTGAGCCTCCCTGCATCAGTCCTTCAGCTCTGTGTCCAGCTTCCTCCGTCTGCATCAAACCCTCTCAGGTCTGTGACGGCAAACGGGACTGCCCCGACGGATCAGACGAAAACTGTCTGAAACAATGCCGGAACAACGGTGAGGCAGAGGGTCACAGTCCTGTAGAGAAAACGTCTCCCTATGGTGGCTGACACACTGATGTTTTTATGTATTTGTGTTTTTATGTCTTTGTTTATTGGCTTTATGTTTTAATTTTTATGTCTTAGTGTTTTTATGTCTTTGTTTTTATTTTACGTTTTTATGTGTTATCTTTGTTTTTATGTTTGTATGTCTGTCTTTGTTTTATGTCTTAATGGTTTTATTTTATGTCTATATTTTTATGTCTGTGTTTTTATGTCTGTATGTTTTTTATGTCTTTGTTTGTATTTCTTTGTTTTTATGTCTCTTTTTGTTTTTATGTTATGACTGTCTTTATGTTTTTAATGTCTGTGTTTTTATGTCTTAATGGTTTTATTTGTATGTATTTATGTTTTTATGTCTTTGTTTTTGTCTGTTTTTATTTCTTTGTTTTTATGTTATGACTGTTTTTATGTATTTCATGTCTTTATGTCTTTATGTTTGTCTTTAAGTTTTTATGTTTTTATTTCTTTGTCTTATGTTTTTATATTTTCATGTCTTTATTTTTATGTTATGTCTTTATGTTTTTATGTTATGTTTTTGTTCTTATGCTCTTATGTTTTTATGTTTTTACGTCCTCAGATGAGTTCCT
This sequence comes from Scarus forsteni, assembly GCA_036419115.1. Lineage (NCBI taxonomy): Eukaryota > Metazoa > Chordata > Actinopteri > Labriformes > Labridae > Scarus > Scarus forsteni. Next base: position 896,001 of record JAZDUH010000064.1, read on the forward strand.
GTGCACGGACCGTCAGAGCTGTGTGTCAAAGAAGCTGCTGTGTGACGGCCGCTCTGACTGCATCGACGGCTCAGACGAGTTCAACTGTCCCGCTCCAGCTAACGGTCTAAAGTGTCGCATGGGGGCAAAGCCGTGTGCTGACGGGAAAGAGTGTGTGCTGTTCAGCCACCTGTGTGACGGGGAGACCGACTGTCTGGACGGCTCTGATGAACGAGGCTGCCCACAAACCTGCAAGAAAGGTTTTTATTTTAGGAGATCAGTGAAGGCATCAAGTGTGACTTCTGTCAGATAAATCTTTCCCGTTGGATCATATGAAGTCCTTTAGCATCTTTTTCATAAAAAAAACTGTTTTTTTTGTTTAACCTTCAGATACTTTAACAAAAATAATAAAATCATTTTCTAGGGGCTGGTCCACCTGGGCTGGTTTAGGTTCTTTTTTTATAATTCTTTCTTTATTGAGGAAGAGCAAACATTTTAAAGTCAGTATTTCTTCCACAGACTTGGTAACTCTTAAACCATTTAGCTCCTCCATGTTTTTTAAAGCAACTTGAAACAGAAAACTGAACATGTAACATCTAACCCTAATGGGAAGAATCCAAGGGTAAAGAAAGAGGAGATGGCAAGAATTAAATCAAGAACAGGTCAAAAACAAAATAGAACTGAGCCACATCTTCACTGCCAACAGCCAAATGAAATCCTGTCTCAGGTTTAACATGTTCTCTCCATTTGGACCAGATTCAGAAATGTTGTCTCTTTGAACCTTGAGGGAGAATGAAAGTCTGTCTTGAATATAAATTTGGTAATTTATTTTAATCCAGTCATCAATAGTAGGGGAGATGGTTTCAACCATTTACTTGTAACAGCTTTTTTATGGTGCCAGAAGAATCTGTGCTAATTTCTTATCATTTATATTCAAGTCACTCAAATAGACTGTAATGCACCTGACCTGCACCTGGAATGTTAACTCCAAAGATGTTACTGATGTGCCTGTGAATTTCCTGCCAAAACAGAACTGGTGTAGGTTCTTGAGCGCATTTGGTCCAGAAGCTTTTTCAGGTGAAACAGGAGCTTAAACCAGCCGTTAGCCTAAACCAGCCCGTTAGCTTAAAGCAGCCCGTTAGCTTAAACAGGCCCGTTAGCTTAAACAGGCCCGTTAGCCTAAACCATCCTGTTAGCCTAAACCAGCCGTTAGCCTAAACCAGCCCGTTAGCTTAAACAGGCCCGTTAGCCTAAACCATCCCGTTAGCTTAAACCATCCCGTTAGCCTAAACCATCCCGTTAGCCTAAACAGGCCCGTTAGCCTAAACCAGCCCGTTAGCTTAAACAGGCCCGTTAGCCTAAACCATACTGTTAGCTTAAACCATCCCGTTAGCCTTAACCAGCCCTTTAGCTTAAACCAGCCCGTTAGCCTAAACCAGCCCGTTAGCCTTAACCAGCCCGTTAGCTTAAACCAGCCCGTTAGCCTAAACCAGCCGTTAGCCTAAACCAGCCCGTTAGCTTAAACCAGCCCGTTAGCCTAAACCAGCCCGTTAGCCTAAACCAGCCCGTTAGCTTAAACAGGCCCGTTAGCCTAAACCATCCCGTTAGCTTAAACCATCCCGTTAGCCTAAACCATCCCGTTAGCCTAAACCATCCCGTTAGCCTAAACAGGCCCGTTAGCCTAAACCAGCCCGTTAGCTTAAACAGGCCCGTTAGCCTAAACCATACTGTTAGCTTAAACTATCCTGTTAGCCTTAACCAGCCCGTTAGCTTAAACCAGCCCGTTAGCCTAAACCAGCCCGTTAGCTTAAACCATACTGTTAGCCTTACCATCCTGTTAGCCTGAACCAGCCCGTTAGCCTAAACCATCCTGTTAACCTAAACCATCCTGATAGCCTAAACCAGCCCGTTAGCCTAAACCATGCTGTTAGCCTTAACCAGCCCGTTAGCCTAAACCAGCCCGATAGCCTTAACCAACCCGTTAGCCTTAACCATCCTGTTAACCTAAACCATCCTGTTAGCCTAAACCAGCCCGTTAGCCTAAACCATCCTGTTAACCTAAACCATCCTGTTAGCCTAAACCAGCCCGTTAGCCTAAACCATCCTGTTAACCTAAACCATCCTGTTAGCCTAAACCAGCCCGTTAGCCTAAACCATGCTGTTAGCCTTAACCAGCCCGTTAGCCTAAACCAGCCCGTTAGCCTTAACCAACCCGTTAGCCTTAACCAGCCCGTTAGCCTTAACCAGCCGGTTAGGCTAAACCAGCCCGTTAGCCTAAACCATCCTGTAAGCCTTAACCATCCCGTTAGCCTAAACCAGCCCGTTAGCTTAAACCATACTGTTAGCCTAAACCATCCTGTTAACCTAAACCATCCTGTTAGCCTAAACCAGCCCGTTAGCCTAAACCATGCTGTTAGCCTTAACCAGCCCGTTAGCCTAAACCAGCCCGTTAGCCTTAACCAGCCCGTTAGCCTAAACCAGCCCGTTAGCTTAAACAGGCCCGTTAGCCTAAACCATCCTGTTAGCCTAAACCAGCCCGTTAGCCTAAACCAGCCCGTTAGCCTAAACCATCCTGTTAGCCTTAACCAGCCCGTTAGCCTTAACCAGCCCGTTAGCCTAAACCAGCCCGTTAGCCTAAACAGGCCCGTTAGCCTAAACCATGCTGTTAGCCTTAACCAGCCCGTTAGCCTAAACCAGCCCATTAGCCTTAACCAGCCCGTTAGCCTAAACCATCCTGTTAGCCTTAACCAGCCCGTTAGCCTAAACCAGCCCGTTAGCCTAAACCTGCCCTTTAGCCTAAACCAGCATGTTAGCCTAAACCATCCCGTTAGCCTAAACCAGTCTGTTCGCCTCCTGCAGCAGCACTGCTGGTCTGACCGAGAGTCCGCTCAGGCTGATGGAGGTTTTCTGACGTGCATTACCAACAGGTGAGTTCCAGTGCTCCCACGGGAGGATGTGCATCCCTGCTGTGCAGGTGTGTGATGGGAGGTCTCAGTGTCGGGATCAGTCCGATGAGCTGAACTGCAGGGTGAAGACCAAGAGCTGCGAGTTTCACTGCGCTGACGGGCAGCGCTGCATCCCAAACAAACTCCTGTGTGACGGAGAGAGAGACTGTCTGGACGGGACGGACGAGGTCGGCTGCAGTAAGTCTCTGACCTGCAGGTCCAGAGCTGGTTAGTTTTATGATCCAGCTTTTCAGAAGCAGTGATTTATACGTTTGTTTTCCAGACTCTCTCCTCAGCTCAACAGCCTCTCCTGCGCTCACGCCGGCTCCAGCATGCGTCTCTCCGTCGGTCACCTGTCCAGGTTCATCGCTGTGCATCTCTCAGAGTCAGCTGTGTGACGGACAGACGGACTGTCCCGATGGATCTGATGAGAACAACTGCATACTGCGGTGCAAAAACCGCGGTGAGGATCACCTGTGATAGGCTTAGACTCTGTGTGAAAGATTTAACTCCATCATTACTCCTTTGACTCCCCTCATCTCCCCTCATTTGCCCTCTCTGTTCCTGTCAGCCGACTACCTGTGCCGGGACCGGAGGGCCTGTGTCCCGAGGAGGGAGGTGTGCGACGGCCGCTCGCACTGTCCTGATGGCTCAGACGAGATGGACTGTCAGTCCCTCCATCCTCCTGCTCCCTGTAAGCATTTGATTTATGACGGGGTCTGTCAGTGTAAACATCCCAGCAGAGCCTGTGGCATCAGGATCATTAAACTCTTTATTCATCTGGTCCGTGTTAAACTGTAACGCCTCGTTTAAACCTGGTCCATGTTAAACTGTAACCCCTCGTTTAAACCTGGTCCATGTTAAACTGTAACCCTGCTGCTGTGATCCAGATCTCCCTCTGAAGCCTGACTCTCCCTCTGCTCAGCTCCTGGTCTGCTCAGTCCCCGGTCTGGAGCGCTGAAGTGCCGTAAAGGTTCCCGGCTGTGTGCTGACGGTCTGCAGTGTGTGCTGTTCAGCCACGTGTGTGATGGAGAGAGCGACTGCAGCGACGGATCAGATGAGCAGGGATGTGCCGCTCAGTGCAAAGCAGGTCGTTCTGTTAACTGAGAAAGCTATGAAACTTATTTCTACTTAACACTCACACTCTGAAATGCTTTTATTCTCAGCTTATCAGAGGAAAGGCACTGAATAACGTAAAAATACAATAATGTGAACTGTGTGCATTTATGTAAATTTGCACAGCAGTGTGATGAATGAACGCTTTTGTAAAGACAACGGCCCGACATGGAAATTTGTCTTTATACATACTTTAAGCTCAGGCAGGGATATCACTGTGGGTCCAGATGCTTGAACTCATTATGGAAAAAAGAACTAAAAACAAAAGGATCATTTAAAGTAAAGGGACCATTAAAGATTGTATGATGTAGCTGTAGACAGATGTTAACACTCTTTTAAACTCACCTCTAAAATAAGAACGTGTTTATTCTGTAGTAATTTAACTGGATAAGTTCTGAATTAAATGTGATGTAAACTCCTCTCTGTGTCATTCACAAGCATCTAAAAACTTTTTCAAAATCTTCCTGTGACACAAATACCCCCTGAATGAATCTTTCCCCTCTTTGTAACATGAAAATAAAATAAAACAGTATTTTTTTTTCCTGACAGTATCAGAGAACACTTCTTTTTTGTTTAAGTAAATTGTTTTAGTTGTAAACAAAACTCTTCAGAGCTCCTGTTGGTCTTAGAAATGACTTCCCTTCCAGCAAACAGACATATCAGTGACCATGCAGACACTGTTTGGAGCTTCAGTAGAGAAACGGCACACACTGACCATGTTAACGTCTCTGTTACCCCTCAGGTGAGTTCAGGTGTGCTCATGGGAACAGGTGCATCCCTCCTGATAAACTGTGTGACGGTCAGTACGACTGTCAGGACCGATCGGATGAGCTGGAGTGTTCAAAGCTGACTGAGGGCTGCCAGCACCACTGTGACAACAACACCCGCTGTTTACCCACCAGCTTCATGTGTGACGGAGAGAAGGACTGTGCCGACGGCTCGGACGAAAGCAAGTGTGGTACGGGCTTTTTATAATGTAGTATTTATATATAAAAATACAAATAAAATGTGGTATGAGCTTTTGATTTTAGATTATATACACTATCAGTCCTGGTCCATAAAAAGTTGTAAACACTGCGCACAAATAAGGTCACTTGTGGGGCGTCGGTGGCGCAGTTGGATGGTGCGCTTGGTCAGTGATCAGGAGGTTACAGGTTCAAGTCCAGCTCCAGGCGACACATGGCGACACATGGCGATGTGTCCTTGGGCAAGACACAAGTTGCTGCCACTGCTGCGTCAGTGGCGTGTAAATGGGCATGAAAGGGGCGTGAATGTGTTAGAAATACTTATGGATAACTAACATAGAAACTCTGAACCATTAGTGAGTGAATGTGAGAGCGAATGGGTGTGAATGGGTAGGTGTGACCTGCGGTGTAAAGCAGCTTTGAGTAGTCCAAGACTAGAAAAGCGCTATATAAGCTCAAGTCCATTTACCCATCCAGATAATCAGACTCAGGTGTTCCAGTCTCTTCCATGTCCACAGGTGTATACAATCATCACCTAGGCATGCAGACTGCTTTAACAAACATTAGTGAAAGAATGGGTCGCTCTCAGGAGCTCAGTGAATTCCAGCGTGGAACTGTGATAGGATGCCACCTGAGCAACAAATCCAGTGGTGACATTTCCTCACTCCTAAATATTCCACAGTCAACTGTCAGCTGGATTATAAGAACGTGGAAGTGTTTGGGAACCACAGCAACTCAGCCACCAAGTGGTAGGCCACGTAAACTGACGGAGCGGGGTCAGCGGATGCTGAGGCGCATAGTGAGAAGAGGTCGCCAACTTTCTGCAGAGTCAATCTCTACAGACCTCCAAACTTCATCTGGCCTTCAGATTAGCTCAAGAACAGTGCAGAGAGCTTCATGGATGGGTTTCCATGGCCGTGCAGCTGCATCCAAGCCTCACATCACCAAGTGCAATGCAAAGCGTGGATGCAGTGGTGTAAAGCACGCCGCCACTGGACTCTAGAGCAGTGGAGACGCGTTCTCTGGAGTGACCAATCACGCTTCTCCATCTGACAATCTGATGGACCAGTCTGGGTTCGGAGGTTGCCGGGAGAACCATACTTGTGGGACTGCATTGTGCCAAGTGTAAAGTTTGGTGGAGGGAGGATTATGGTGTGGGGGTGTTTTTCAGGAGCTGGGCTTGGCCCCTTAGTTCCAGTCAAAGGAACTCTGAATGCTTCAGCACACCAAGACATTTTGGACAATTCCATTTCTCCAACTTTGTGGGAACAGTTTGGAGCTGGCCCCTTCCTCTGGCCTCCACCAAAGCACAAAGCAGGTCCATAAAGACATGGAGGACAGAGTCTGGGGTGGACAGAGATGTCCACGAGTCTCTGATTTAGAGTCCGAGTCGAGTCACGAGTCTTTGACCTCGAGTCGAGTCAATTCTCGAGTCTTTGAGGGGCAAGACTTGACGAGTCACGAGTCTTTGATCTAGAGTCCGAGTCGAGTCACG
>JAZDUH010000064.1:907500-945000 GCA_036419115.1 Scarus forsteni
CATTCTTTGTTTTTTTACAGTCCAGTTGTTGGATAACTTTTCTTCTATGCTTGGCAATTGTTTTCTTCTCTTGATGCCAGTGCCTTATTAAAATGTAAATTGTCAGAGGAGTTTTATGTTTTCTTTGTTTTGGAGTAAATTGTCAGAGGAGTTTTATGTTTTCTTTGTTTTGGAGTAAGTTCTTCTGGATCGTTGTGACGAGGCTGACCCTCTGCTCCACAGGCGGTCAGAGGAAGTGTCCGTCTCACCTGTTCCAGTGTGGCAGTGGAGAGTGTCTGAAACCTCAGCTGGTGTGTAACGGCTACACCAACTGTGCCGACAGTTCTGACGAGGGCCCGGGGTGTGCCGGACAGAACTGCTCCGCCCCGTCTGCTCCTCAGTGTGACCATGACTGTGTGAGCACGCCGAGTGGGCCCGTGAGTGTTTCCAGAGTCATTGTCTGTTAGACTGTCTCACCTGTGAATGTGTACAGGTGGAAGCTCACTGCAGCTCTTTGCTTTGCAGAGGTGTTACTGTGCTGCAGGCTTCGTCCCACATGCCACGGCGTTGTCCTGTGTGGACATCGATGAGTGCAGGCTGACGCCACACGTGTGCAAACACATCTGCGTTAACAGCCGGGGCTCCTTCACCTGCAGCTGCCACCCGGGCTTCTACCTGGAGCCTGACGGCAGGAGCTGCAAGAGCAGAGGTGGAGAGAGCTCTGTGCTTTAGAAAAGTGTTTTCCACTCCTCCTTCAGGTGTTCACCTCTGCAGACATGCTCACTGCCTTGTGTCTCCACAGACGAGCCCATGCTCCTGGCCTCGGTGCAGTCCGAGCTCCTGCTGCAGGGAGTCCACAGCAGCACGCTCACACTGCTGTCCTCGGCCAGCCGGCCAGTCTTCTCCCTGGATTACCTGTGGGCCCAGCAGAGGGTCTACTGGCTGAGTCCAGACTACCAGAGCATCCGCTGGGTCGACATGTCCCACCCCCCCAACAAAGGGACGCTCATTAAAGGTACAGTCAGACTGAGGTTTGCTGATGTAGAGTTTTCTCTTCAGATGTTTTAGAGATCAGCAGGAGGCTTTTCTGTTTCAGTCTGAAGTTCTCAAAGGCTGTTTCTCCTCAGGGGTGAAGTCTGACTTCATCGCCGTGGACTGGGTCGGTAAGAATCTGTACTGGGTGGACGGGCTGGTGGGGCAGATCCTGGCCGTGAAGCTGGGCGATGCCCCGGTGAGGCCTCAGGACTGCACGGTGGTCCTGGGTGAAGATCTGGAGCAGCCGAGCTCTCTGGTGCTGCTGCCTCAGCGAGGGTGAGACTCTGTAAAACTGGACCTGAGCCGAGTCCTTCATCAGTCCTTCATCGCTGACAGAAGTGTCTCCACAGGATGATGCTCTGGTCGGAGATCGGGAGCTCGCCTCAGATCGAGCGGGCCGGCATGGACGGCTCGAAGAGGAAGGTGGTGGTCAGCCAAGGCCTGAGCTGGCCCGTCAGTCTGACCTTTGACCTCTTAGACAGCAGGGTGTACTGGGCTGATGAGAAGCTGCGCTGCATCGGCTCCTCCTCTCTGGACGGAGACGACATTAAAGTAAGAACCACACAAAACCACCTCAGTGCTCTCTGGCTCCGCCCACACATTCACAACCTCTGAAAACAAGTAACACAACTCCATCCTGATTCTTCACCACAACATCCACAATCCCCTCCATCTGTGTGCTCAGAAACTTAGACGAGCTCAACACTAACTCAGAACACATCACAGCTCCCTGCTCTTTGCCCTGAAACCAAGAAAACAAAACTGCTCAACTGGAAAAACAACAAACACAACGGTTAGACCGGTTTACACACCAGATATCAATAGAACAGCAATCGGCAACTCACAATGATTGGTTTGATCTCAACAACATATACTCCACACCTCTCTCCATCATGTCAGCACTCTGTGCCACAGCAGGAGCAGACAAAGGCTTGTTTTTATTTAAGGAAAAGGGAAAGAAAAAATCCTTAAAATCTGAAAGGAAAATCACCAGAACTAACTCAAAATGAAAATCCTGCCAAATACATCACCCTGTTCCACTTCAGATCCTTTAATAGTGACGTTGTTATGCCCAGCTTCCCTATTATCTCTGTCTTTCTGCCCTTTTCTCTTTTTTTGTTTGTTTTGTCTGTTTACCTTGTTTAGTTTTCTTAGTCATCAAGTTTTGTATTTTTATGTTGTGTATAGAATTTTGTAAACCAACACTTTAACTTACTACACACACATTTCTCTGTCCACTTACATTTGTTTGTGTGCACTAATTGGTGAATAAAAAGAACGGGAGAAGAAACAGAGTGAATTTTGAACTCCAGCCCGTACGGTGCTGATCCATGAAGGTTTGACTCTCCTGCAGATCCTCCAGCTGGCAGAGACTCCGAGTCCTTTCTCCGTGGCTGTCTTCAACGACAAGGTCTTCTGGTCCGACACGAAAAGACGGACGATCCGATCAGCCGACAAGAACACGGGCAAAGACCAGAAGGTCCTCCTGAAGAGGCCGGGGCAGCCGTTTGGACTGAAGGTCAGTGGGTGATGCTGACCAGACGGCCTCTGCTGTGGTCTAACATGAGTCTGGCACGTTTCCACAGCGGGGTAAAGAGCCTTTGTTTCTCCAGGTCATGCACATCCTGTCCCAGCCTGCTGTCAGCAGCCCCTGTGAGCAGCTGCCCTGCTCCCACCTCTGCCTCTTAGCTCCTCAGGCGAGCGGCCGGCCTGATGCCGGGCCTACAGCGGTGTGCAGGTGTCCTAAAGGCCTGCTGCTGTCCAGGGACAAGCTCACCTGCTCCCTGCCTCTGGAGTCCACCTTCGTCCTGCTGCTGTCTCACTCCATCGTCTACCAGGTGAATCCTCAGTGTGTTGCTCAGACCTGCTGTCACCTCTGCTAACTCCTGTAGATGATTCCTGTTTCCTTTTCATGGACGTGTTTCCTATCACCTCACCTCTGCTCCTCTGTCTTTTCTTTTTTTGACTCATTTTCATTGGATATTTTATTTTACAGTTACAGAATCAGGCACAATAAATCCATCTCATATCCATCCTCCTCACATCAGTGTCCTAATTGTCCAGTCACAGTGCTGCTGTCCTCTTCTGTCCTCCTGAAAACTGTCAGTTTTCACACTTTTCCACAGATTGTGTTTCCTGTAATATTCATTTGTGTGCGAGTTTATCCATTACAAATATTTCCTGCACAGTGCACACCTACTGCTCCTCGGTTGGTGGTTCTGATTTGTACCACAGTCTGCAGTCTACAAGATACTCATAATTTTTTGTTTTATATCATGCGACAGATTCCCCAAATACAAGATCTTACATGTTTGGGTGTCTGATATCCTAATATTGTTGCAAACTTTGTCATATTTCTTCCCAATACCCTTCTAGTTTTGGGCATTACCAGGATATCTGTGAGTGGTCTGCATCAACATGTTGAAATGATCTCCAGCACAGCTGCTGTGCAGATACCAACCCTCCTAATCTTTGGAGTTATAAAAAAATCTGACAATATTTTTCAAATCAAACTCTCCAAATTCTGGAGCTGGTGGCTGTGCACTGCCATTTACACATAATAAATCATTCCTCTTCTTTGATTTGTTCTTTCGTCTTTTTCCCATTTTTCTTTAATATGGAATGAGGAAGAGTCCTGATGACATTAAACTTTTTATAAAAGTACTCTTTTTCTTCTCATAGGCTCTCTGAAATACCCCAACAATCTCATTATCAGTGCTGGTTTTCATCTCCTGAACAAATAATCCTTTAACGATATATCCTTAGATAACGATATCTTTTCATCTAGTCCAAATTTCGTCCTTAACTTCTCAAAACTCTATCTGTCTCACTCCCGTCTACACTCCTCGTAGATCCACCTGCGCTCCATGCGTCTTGACGGCATTGCTCTGAAGAAAATGCCGAACGGTCGAGATTTGGCCCTGCCGGGGATCAGGCAGGCCTCAGGACTGGACGTGTCCATCCAGGAGCTGTCTCTGTACGTGGCCGACTCTGCTCAGGGATCAGTGGATGTTCTGAAACTGGGTAGCTCCAGGTCCAGACAGGGGCTGACATCTGCTGGCCGGTTGCTGAAGCTGAAGGTGGGTGGAGCTCTCAGGGCTGTTTCACTCTGATCTGCTTTAGATTTTCTCCAGCTGCTGCACTTTTTCAGAAGAGAATTAGTTTGTGCTCATGGGAATGACTGTAGGATCTAAATACTGAAATACTGAGGAACAGATGTGCTGTTTTTGTGAAGGATCTTAAGATATCAGCTTTGAAATGGCACCAAGTATTGATTAGACTGATTATGGAATAATGAGCCAGTTTGAACCACTGCTAATCACTTCTGTTTATGGTTCGGTCTCAACTATAGAGACTAAACCTTTGGTTTGGTCTAAACTGCAGAGACTAAACCTTTGGTTCGATCTAAACTGCAGAGACTAAACCTTTTCCACCTTCAGGATGATCCCATCACAGCTCTGGCCGTTGACTGGGTGACATCAAACCTGTACTGGAGCAGCACTGAGAGGCCGGACATCCACGTGACGTCCCGCCGTGAGGGCTACACCGTCTCCCTGCAGCAAGGATCCTTTAAGGTGAAGAAAACCTCCTGTCACATTTGTTCTTTTCCTGTCAGGCTGTGTCCACATGGAGCAGAGTTCTCCTTTAAACACAGCTCCTGTCTCAGTGTTTCCACAGTCTGACCTTCACTCTGATGCTTTAAGCATAATAAACCCTGCTGAGGGTCGGGGTTAATCGTCTCTGTAGGGTTAATCGTCTGTGTTTCGCTGCTGCTGTGTCTGTTTAATCTGACGAGTGCGAGTGAATGGTTTCAATCCCAGAGTTTGATGGAGGTCATCAGCTGTGTTGAATTGAAATAGATAAAAGATTTTTTTTTAAACCCCTGCTAACAACAATCAACACGGTCACATAATAAACTGTACCACCAGTCAGACTTTTGGTTGGAAGAGATTTAAAGAGGAAACATTAGCATGTGTCTGTGAGTGCTCGTGTTTATGGGGAAGGTTTGTGTAGATTTAAGACATAAAATAAATGATCTTTATTCCCAGCAGCCAGCTCTCTCCCTGCACACATCTCTTTATAGTTCTGCCATAGAAGCTGCTGTTTCCCTGGACTATCTCCTGTTAATCTAACCCTGGTGGTCATGTTTTTATTTTATATTTTGTTTTTTATTTTCAGGGCACCACGTCCATCGCGGTGCACCCCCCGTCTGCACACCTGTGCTTCACGGTCATTGCTGCAGCAGCTGCAAAGAGCCCGACGGAGGTGAGCTGTGCCTCGATGGACGGCCGTAATAAAGTGGCTCTGTGGAGGAAGTCGACCATCCCCACCTCGCTGGCCTTTGCAGACGGAGGAGCTGTGGTCTACTGGGCTGACACAGGTGTCTGCAGACTCACCTGAGTAGGTTTGCTTTGCTCTCCTGCCTGTTTATACCTGTTTTGTGTCGTCCAGGTGAAGGTGTCATCAGCTCCATTGGAGTGGATGGATCAGGATATAAACAGTATAAAACAGGCCCGGGTCTGATCATGTCTTTCACCTACGTGGAGAACATCCTGCTCTGGATCACTCTCGACAAAGGTAAGAACATTTCTGTATAAATATTTATTATTCCTCGGTCAGACTCTGCTCTGCAGTGTGAGTGGGATCTTCTGTTTTAGAAACACTTTAGGGCGCTGCAGGCCTCCATGAGCTCTGACATGTCAGGTATTTTAGCCTTCATTTCATTTGTGTTTTCCTCCTTCAGGCAGCAGATGGCAGCAGAGCCTCACCTATCTGTCAATGACTGCCTCTGCCCTGACTCACCTGTAATCACAGCTCTTCATCATCTTCATCACTCCTGCCCTGTCAATGACCATCTCTGCTCTTCAGAGGCTGTCAGTTTAATTGTTGGTCATTTTTTATAATGTAAAATGTCTTTATCTTTGACTGCACAGATGTGAGCAGACTGTGGTTCAGTGACGGCCTGCAGCCAAACCAGCTGTGGTTTGAGACCAAGAGCAGCCTGGTGGACGTCAAAGCCTTCAGTAACAGCACCCAGTCAGGTAACACACTTTAAAAAGACAGTTTATACAAAAATATTTAAATTAGTAAGACCACTGCCTACAGTAAAAATAGTTTTATTAAGAAGAAAAAAAGTTTGTAGTGATTATAGATGTTGTTTGCATGAAAAAATGAGTTGATATGAACTTAAAGGCCACAATAAAATACATAATTACATTTCAAAGTGTGAAATACACATTTAATTTTGTTTTAGGAAAGCCATCATAATGCTACTGTAGCAAGGCAGAAGCTGAAGGATAACTTGATGTTTTTATTATATTATTTCTCATCTTTAGCTTCCCTACAGTGCTTAATCACAATAATAAGTTTATTTTAAATATTACAGTGTCAACCAGTGTCTGTCAGATTAAGCACATTTAGCCCGTAGTATTGAAGACATCGTTAAAAGATAAAAAAAAGTCAATATCATGATCATTCATTTGTATCAGAATGATTTTTAGGTCAGCAGCCTGTTTCCAGAGACACTTTGGTGTGAAATTAAGACTGAAAAATGTAAGTGAAGGCCAGTTTGACTTCTCTTTGTCAAAGAGAAGTTTCACAGACGTGGATCTTCAGGTCTGATGACGGCTGTGTGACCCAAATCCAGAACATAAAGTAAATTATTGCTTTAGAGAGACTGAAACTGCTGGGGATGGGACAATACACTTAAACTCACAATACGCTGCACCTCGATATGCCCGGGTCACGATACGTCACGATACAATATCAAAAAAGTAAAAAAGAAAAAATATTACTGTGTAGTTACAACTTATTTGTTTTTGTTAGAGTTGCACACAGGAAAACACAAGGCCTAACAGGCCAAACACAAACAATAACACTCTCTCTAACCCTAGAGAGGTTAGAGGGAGTGTATGCTAACGAGCAGTAGGCTCGTTTTCACCGTCTTCGTCTTTTTTAATGAGAAAGCCAAAATACTGCCAGACAGATGACTTGTGGAGCGTCCTCAATTTCGACCTCATTCGACTCCACCATTAAGCTTTTTGGAGGTAAGGTAGTTGGTGCTAATGTTTGTTGTCGTCACTTCTGGTCACATGCGCTGTTACCGGACGTGACGTCTTCAGTTCGTGATCCATTTTTTTTAAACTTGATGCATTTCGTCACGTACTGTATCGCGATATATTGCCAAACGATATTTCATCCCATCCCAAGAAGCTGCCAACAGCAGGCAGAGTCAGACAGGCCTGAAGTGAACCGAGAGCCTTCAAACAGGAATCAGGTTAAAGAAAATGTGGAGAGGACGGAGCAGTAAACTGACAGCAGAGCCTCCGAAGGATCCAATAAGGATTTAAGTTATTAAGTTATTTCAGTGTGACCCACTGGATCAGAAACCAAAGGTCAATCCTTTAAAATGTATTTAACCCCATCAGCAGTGTTTTTACTGTTACTGTCTCCATGGATACAGAACATCATCAGTATTAAACTCTTTTCTTTACCCTCATCCTCTGATTTCAGATGTTGGAGATCCATATTTCAGCTCAGAGCTTTGACACTGTCTGTTCAGATCAGCTACGTCATAGCTGGAGTAGCCCCACTGCTGTGAGAAGGGGCTCTCTGATTGGTTGGTTTATGGACCAATCAGAAAGCCACAAATTGGTCAGCTGTGTCTTTCCAGCCTTGGAGAATGAAGCTCTTCCAGATAGAACAGATGTTTATGCACATTAATGATGAAATTACAAATAAGAAATGGATTATATCCTGTCAGTCGTTCTTCATGCTAACAGCACTAAGCTAACATTAACATGACTAAGCTAACATTAGCCCTAACATGAGTAAGCTAACCTTAACCCTAACATGACAAAGCTAACCCTAACATGACTAAGCTAACTCTAACATGAGTAAGCTAACCTTAACCCTAACATGACTAAGCTAACCCTAACATGACTAAGCTAACTCTAACATGAGTAAGCTAACCTTAACCCTAACATGACAAAGCTAACTCTAACATGACTAAGCTAACTCTAACATGAGTAAGCTAACATTAACCGTAACATTACTAAGCTAACATTAACCCTGACATGACTAAGCTAACATTAGCCCTAACATGACTAAGCTAACTCTAACATGAGTAAGCTAACCTTAACCCTAACATGACAAAGCTAACTCTAACATGAGTAAGCTAACATTAACCCTAACATTACTAAGCTAACATTAACCCTGACATGAATAAGCTAACATCAACCCTAAAATGCCTAAGCTAATATTAGCCCTAACATGACTAAGCTCTCCTCAGTGCTGCTTTTCCAAACACCAGCCCATATGAGGGCCGTCCTGTTGAGATCCTGACTGATGAAGTCCTGCCTGTAGCTCATCAGCCCTTAAATCCCTCACATAATGCAGCTTAATACCATAACTCCCGCCCAAGTTTGCAAAGCTAACCAGCGGGCTTACAGCAGCGTCGTCTTCATTAGTAAAACATGATGAACCACTTTTCATGTCCTCATCAGAATTCAGTCCTTCAGCACATGTTTTTCAGCTCTCAGCTGTGTTTGCTTTCTGACTGTAGGACAGAGCCGAGTCTTATCAGACACCAGGCAGACTTTTGTCAGGCTGATGATTCTTTTACCAAAATTACTTTAAATGTGCCAAAAGTTGGTTTCCAAACACTGAATGTAGACTTTTACATCTACTGAAGTCATTCTAACACTCATCAAAATCAAACAGCCAATCAGAAATAAAACCATTTAGACTTTTAAACTGCTGAACCTATCTGAGCAGATTTCTGCTTTGGCGAGTGTCGGTGATGGAGTCGGTAACAGCCGCCATCTGTGTGTCCTCTCCTGCACTCTGACCCTGCACCATCAATTAAAGCCTGAAATGTGTCTTTAAAAAAATAAATCTCTTTAACCCTCTGGTCTCACCAGTCCATGTCAGGGGATGCTCACGTTATCATTTTTAGTGTCACATTCTTTTTTAATTGTATTTTTTATTGATTATCCATATGCTATAATATTTGGCATTGACATTATTAAATACAAAGATGTGTATTTTTTGTATGTTGTTGTTTGATCTCAGTTTTTATAACTGGCACACGATGCTCTGTGCATCACAGAAGTCACACTGAGACCATCAGGTCCAGTTCTGGTCATATTTAAACCCATTATAATTGTATTTTTCGGAGTGCTGGTTTGGTGGAGTGGTTAGCAACCAGGCTCCCCATGTACATGCTTCTGCCGGTCCAGGTTCGAATCCCGCCTGTGACCAGTTTGCAGAGTGTCTTCCCCTGCTCTCTCTCCCCCTTTCACAAGCCTATCCACTGTTTCTCTCCATCAATAAAAAGGCACAAAATACCTTAAAGAATACATTTAAAAAAATAGTTCTATTTCTCATTATAAAACTTGTCCTCCCTACAAACACACGATGTCTTCAGTCTGCTGTGACATGGCTGCCCAGGATCAGAATCATAGTTTTTACACTTTGATTAAAAGATACTCGGTCCAGAATCCATCCTGTTCGTTATTAAAGTCTCTGTGAGCTGCTTCATTTGCATGTTTTCTGCCTGCAGGCACCAACAGCTGCTCTGATGACAATGGAGGATGTGATCACCTGTGCCTGGCCCATCCCGGGGGTTGGACATGTAAATGTGGGCGGGGCTTCTCTGCCGTCAACGCAACTTCCTGCACCCCCCTCCCAGACTGCCCTGCTGGACAAGAGTTGTGTTTCGACGGTAGCAAATGTGTCGGCAAACGCCAGTTCTGTGACGGACACGTGGACTGTTCTGACGCATCCGACGAGCAGGAGTGTGAGTTTAGACACAGACAGAGGCCACAGTATGTCCTTTTCTTTAAGAAATAATCCACGTAGACTGTTCCGACGAGCAGGAGTGTGAGTTTAGACACAGACAGAGGCCACAGTATGTCCTTTTCTTTAAGAAATAATCCACGTAGACTGTTCCGACGAGCAGGAGTGTGAGTTTAGACACAGACAGAGGCCACAGTATGTCCTTTAAGATATAATCCAGTCCTAGCCTCAGCTTCCTAATATATTCAACCTGTTGTGTAGGGTTAGGGTTACCCTAACCCTACCTAACCCCTAACCCTTTCCCCACATCAGCCCGTCCTGCAGCTTCACCAGCTCACGTTCACCTGAGGTTTGTTTTAAGGCCATTCACAACCCCGCCCACATTGCTGCCCCCTCTCACTCCCTCAGGTCTGGTCTTCCTGTCCAAACCCCTGACTCACCTGACCTGGACTTAAACCTGACTTAAACCCACTTAAACCTGGACTTACTTACACCTACACACCTGGACTTACACCTGGACTTACACCTAGACTTACACCTGGACTTACACCTGGACTTACACCTGGACTTACACCTGGACTTACACCTGGACTTACACCTGGACTTACACCTGGACTTTGCCTCAAGTCTGAATGAAAATTCAGGTGGAAACAATCCAGCATGTTAAAGAGCTCTGCTGTTAAATCCACAGCAGCTTCACTCAGTTACTGTTTTACTTTCTGCTCTGGATACAGACCGACAGGAAGTTTCCAGACTTTGTTCATTTCTTTGTAAAAAAAAAAAGTTGGTTTCATGTGTATTGTGTGTTAACAGTTCACTGCAGTAGATCCTCTCATATCTCTGAGTCAAACCTGTTTGCTCCTCTTTTAGCTCCACTGAGCAGCTCCGCTCTTCTCTGCAGACGGTGTTAGAGAGAAATAAGTTACCGTGCTGTCTGGTGTCCTGTGGACACTGGACAGCATTAAAGCTCCTCCTCATGCACTGAGCTTTTTGCATTTGTATGCTCCTCATAATGCAGAACAGGACTCGTGCAGACGAACACTGACACCAGCTCACCTTTGTTTAAACATCTTCAAAATACCAGAATGTCTCCATAAAATGATCTGAAGGTCTTATGCAGATTTTAAAAAAGCAGCTGAGCGCTTGTCTATCTGCAAAGGGTTAGGGTTAGGTTTCTTTTGTTTACCTTGTTAAGCTTCATCTTTATTTTTAAATAATCACTAAATTAAATTTCCCCTCAGGTCCAAACTCAAACTCCGCCTCTTTTGGGACCAGGTCCAGTGACGGCCTCCCTCCAAAGTCTTCGTCTTCAGGTCATCAAAACGCCATAAAGACCTCCGGGCTGCCCGCCAAAGCCTCGCCGTCCTGCGGCGTGCAGCGCTGCAGCGGCCGCGGCAGCTGTGTCACCACAGACGAGCTGACCCGCTGTCAGTGTGAGCACGGGTACAGGGGTGACTCGTGCGAGGAGGCGGAGCCTGCAGGGAGCAGAGTGGGCGTGGCTTTTGGCGTCCTCGGCCTCATCGCTGCACTGCTGGCTGCTGCTTTTGTGTTCGCCAGAAGGTAAACGTCAACGGTTATGGTCTGTCTGAGCTGAGGTTTGATGGTTCCTGATTCAGAGCTCAAACCAGAAGAATAAAGTTTAACCTTCATGACTAAAGTCCAAATGTCAGCACAGGTTTGAAGATGAAGCTGACATTTTGATACACACATGTAAAGACTGAAGGTCGTGTGATCTGAAGAGTAAACTTTAGTGAGCAGTTATTTTTCTTTAGGCTTTAAATGCAGCATAGCCTCCTTTTAAAGGGAGTTAATGGATTTTAAAAAAATAGATTATTTTTCAGAGGTAAAGGAAAAAAAATCACAAACACGAGGAGGTTTTAAAGAGCCAACGTTGTGCTGCTTCTCCAGTTTCTCTTTATATTGCCCAAACATGAATTCATCAGCAGGTCTCATCAGTCTGATGATGAACAC
Organism: Scarus forsteni; assembly: GCA_036419115.1. Lineage (NCBI taxonomy): Eukaryota > Metazoa > Chordata > Actinopteri > Labriformes > Labridae > Scarus > Scarus forsteni. The sequence goes on from JAZDUH010000064.1 coordinate 919,285, forward strand.
AATCAGAAAATGGATTCTCTGTTTTTTCAATATTTGTTTTTCCTGAACTTAATTGTGTGTTTCCACAAGACTGTGTTTCTTTCCCTTTCAGCTTCACTCTAAAACATTTAAACTCTCCCTGATCCTCCACAGAAAAGATCCTGCCTGACAGTCAAACTCATCTGCTGCTGGACTTTTTGATCATTCATATTTAATTCATTTTAATGGTTAATAAAGTAACATGCTGTCTGTTATTCCAGCAGGAGAGGCCGTGAGCTCTTCAGAGGCAGATCCACGGATAAGGAGACTCTGATGGCCGACATGGGCCTGCCCGACGAACACTCGGAGTCCGACTCTGAGGTCCCACCACAAAATATCAAATTACATTTTAGCTGAAATCTTTCTGAATCAGTCAGAAGTATGAAGAGAGCAGGTGTTAAAATAAACCCAAAGTTTTACCTTAAGTCTTAGGAAAACCCTGCTCTCCACAGTAAAGCAAAAATCATTTTTTTTAATCTTGTGTTTAATTCAATCCTGTTTTTATAACATTTTATAGAGTAAATGCAGTAATTTCAATTTTCTCTGTTAAAATGTTTTTCTTTCTCCTGCAGGAGCTGGACTCTCCCGTGGATGTGAAGAATCCTCCCATGGCATTAAAATCTTTGCATTAAAGTAAAAAGTCCTTTTCCTGTTACATAATGACCTGTTTTTAATAAAACTGAGTGAAACCAAAGTCTGGGATGTTTGTTTTTAATATATTTATGGTATTGGTTTGAAACTGTTGATCCTAATAACCTGAATTTTTGTGTCTAGACTCATTTTCTTATTGACTCTGTTTAAATGACTATATTAAAATAGTTCAGAGGTGATGTCGACATGATTTCAGTCTGAATGAACTTGATTTATACAGTCATGGAAAAAATTATTAGACCACCCTTGTTTTCTTCAATTTCTTGTTCATTCTAATATCTGGTACCACTAAACGTATAATACAATGAACACAACAAAAAATGCAGCTGGTCACATAATACTTTATGTCCTATTTGACATTCTTAAGCTTAATTGATTCCCAGGGTATATAAGAGGCCATTTCATGTCACAAGCAGCACTGCACATGCAAAGGCCTAGAGTGGTTTCCTGCTTACATTCAAGCCGTAGCACAACTCAGAAGTTGTCAGCTCTCACATAATGCCTAAAACAAAAGAATTATGTGAAGCCACAAAGGCAGCCATCTTGGCACTGCTGGAAATTGGCATGAGTGAGAGACAGGTAGCGAAAAAACTGAAGATCTCCAAGACAGCTGTTCATTACAACAAAAAAACAAGCTGAACATGGCACTACCAAATTGCTACCTGGCCGTGGCAGGAAACGTCTTTCTACCCCACGAGATGAACGTGCACTCATCCGTTCCTGTGTCAGGAATCGTCGTCAGACCTCCAGGGACCTTAAAAATGAGTGGGCACTGTCGAGAAATGTGACTTGTTCAGCAAGGACAGTTCGAAACCGACTTGTTGAAGCTGGTTTGAAGTCACCCAGAGCACGCAAGAAGCCCTTCATCAATGAAAGGCAGAGGAAGGCCCGGTTACTCTTTGCTCGAGACCACAAGGATTGGACTGTTGATGATTGGGCTAAGGTTCTCTTCAGTGATGAATCCAATTTTGAATTGATGCCCACTCCAGCCAACTTACTGGTTAGGAGGAAGCCTGGAGAAGCTTACAACCCAGACTGTCTTGCCCTACAGTAAAACATGGGGGTGGATCAGTCATGATCTGGGGTTGTTTCAGTCTGAGTGGAACAGGGCAAATGCAATTGTGTGAAGGCCGAATGAACCAGGTCATGTACAGGACTACCCTTGAAAACAGTCTTCTTCCATCAGCTGGAAAACTCTTTCCTGCCTCGAATGACTGAATTTTCCAACAAGACAATGCCCTTGCCACACGGCAAGGTCAGTTAAAAACCTGGATGGAGAACCACAACATTGCACCATGCCTTGGCCTGCTCAATCACCAGATCTTAATCCAATTGAAAACCTGTGGAAAATCATCAAACTCAAAATGGAGAACCACAAGCCCAAAAACAAAGAAAATTTGTTTGAATTTGTCCAACAGGAATGGGCTGCTGTGACAGCAGAACAATGTCAGAAGCTGGTGGAGAGCATGCCAAGACGCATGGCTGCAGTCATCAAAAACAATGGTTATGCAATCAAGTATTAACTCTTGTGTGTATCATGTGTTTAAAGCAAACAGAAAAGAAAACATGGAATGCTTAAAAGTAGTGTTTTTGGCGGTACAATGCCATAGCTATTGATGTAAGAATTTAAGTAATTTTGGTTATTATCAAGAAAACCATGGAAAATGAATAGTTCTTAGTTCTTAAATTAAACTCTCATGAGCTATTTTTGTTGTTATCATTATAATTGTCCAAACAAATGTACCTTTAGTTGAGCCAGGCATTAAAATTAACAAGAAATTGAAGAAAACAAGGGTGGTCTAATAATTTTTTCCATGACTGTAGAAGTGAAATCTCTTTTTTCCATCAAACTGTCCCTTTGTCTAACCCTCATCTGTTTCTCTTTTTTAGTCCCCTAGTCGAGGTGATTTCAAGCTGCAAAAAAATGTTTTCTTTAGTTTGTGGACATTGATGTCTGTTCCTCCTCTGAAGAGATGAAGGATAATCATGTTAATGCACTTTTTTTAGCCTTTTCTTTAAAATGCAGTCCCTCAGTGCTCCTGCATACTCTATTTTTCTAACATGATTGTGCACAGATTAATTGGAGGGGGTGGGGTGTAGATTGAACTGGTTTTCTTGCAAAAAAAAAATACTGGCTCTGATTAATTTTTTGTGACCCACAAAAGGCTTTAATCACCACAGTATGCTGCTTTAAACTGCTTTAAAGCATCGCCCTGCTTTTTTATTTAACTGCTTAATGGCTCTTGTCATATTTCTGTGTTTTAAACATAAAATCTGATCTTGGCTCAGAAGTTTGTGCAAAAACCATAAAACAATTTTCATGTTTCTCCTGACTACAGCTTTGTAGTTTTTCATATATAAACATTTAGGCCCCATCCACAAGAAGACAAAACAGCTGAACAGTTTCAAAAACGATCGTCATAAAGATGAAGGCGTCTCAGAAAATGTGTGCGTCTACATGAATGCACTCATGAAAACGCTGTAACACACATGCCAGACCTACTGGAACGATATGACGGAAACAAGCAGAAACAGATGAAAAAACAGTGGGCATGTTCACTTGCTGCAAAAGTTGTAAACAGAGATTGTGTTAAAGTGATCATAAAGTGCTGTAATGTGTCCTCCATAATTGTTTGTTCAACTCAGTGGTGATTGAGAAGAAGGAGATTTTGCTGCAACAGGAGCTGTGTTCGAAATCGTCCACTCATTCACTCCCTCTCTATCCCCTCTGTAGTGTAAATGAAATAGTGGACTATATAGGGAATGAACAAACGACATTTCGGACACTACACTGAAATTTTGTAAACGTCGTAGTGTCAGCTGATGAGCCGGATATTCCTGTGACGCAAGTGGACGTGCCGAGATTCACGTAAACAAACCGGGCATTTGGGAGGATAAGTAGCAAATTTCGAAGCTGTTTACAGCCGCTAAAAGACGTTAAAAAGCTACGCAATGAACGTTTTAAAGATACACTAACGTTTATTTACATTTATGAATGAAAGCAGCGCCTAACTGCCTCCGTTCTCTTCTTCTATGGAAAAACACGACCGCATTGCATTGTGGTATACGGGAGTACGGTATAGTGTACATTGCATGTACACTCAAATTTGCTGTGCATTGTGGGTATTTTGTAGTGCACTATATAGTGGATGAAATTAACTGCTGAGAATTCGGACACCACTACAAAATGGCGTATACACTATATAGTGAATAGTGAGTGATTTCGGACACAGCTAGGGATAGTAGAGTCACTAGCTTCATCAGTACATATGCTATTGTTGTTGTCGTTGCTGCGTGTTGAGCATGCGTGTCAATGAAGATATGAAACTATGATGTAAGTGTATCTAAAAAGTTACAGAGAGCCAGTAATCACAGAGCTGTGTATACGGCATTTCAAAATCTTTCCACTCTGGAACCTGGTTTCAAAAATGATCGTTTACAGACCCCCAAAACGCCGTCTTCATATGGATGATACACAGATTCAGCAAAAAACTTATGACCTCGGTTTGTCTTCGTGTGGATGGGGGCTTAATCTACAGTAAATTAAAATATTAAACTGATGCATTAGAATTTGATATATTTTTATTTCTATAGATCCATTTAGTTGTTTGGTTGTTGAATTTCTTTAAACTGGTTCACAGACGTCCTTCCCTGTTCAGGATCAGACTCACCTGTCAGCAGGAATAATCTGCACGTCTGCACTTTTGGCTTCTCTTTTAATAATTGTTTTGTGTTAACAGCTGCTCTAATCCTGAATGTGTTACTAATGCTATAATCAGACTTTGTTTTTATTTCTGAGCTGCTCCTCTGCTGTCTCCAACACTCCGGTTCATTACGGTCTGATCAGAGAAATGTTTCATCGTAGAACTTTGACTTGTTTGGTTTAGGTTTGATTTTTCTCTCCTCAGCAGAGCTGTTCCTGATCAAACCTGACCATAATGTCCATGTGATAAAGTCCATACTGTGAGGCCAGGGCCACACAAATGGTTGAGCACATTAAACTGAAACAGCAAGAGGTTTTATTTTTAAGGTGTTTGGCCACAGACACACGTTTAAGTACAGATAATAATCCTGTGAGCTCAGCTTATGAGACAAAGTAAAACTTTATAAATGAAAGAAAAGGAGGAAACTTTCGAGCATTCTTCTCCAACAGTCTCCCGTCCTATAGGACAAAGCTTTAGAATCAAAAAAGTAAAGAGAGGCGTAACTGAACTAAAAATATTCTGAGTGTCCATGAGAGGATTATTGTTAACTGACTCAACAGCATTATAACAGCAGACTCAAAGTAATAGGTTTGGGCGTATCGATCTTAATATCGATAGTATCCATACCAAGCTGAGTATTGGTATCAGATCAATACTAGCGTGATGAGATCGATACTGCAGTTTCTCTTATGTCCTCTTTACTTTACTTTCCTGTGCTCCGACCGCCGCTTCTAAACGGTGCACCTCTCTCTCTCTGTGTCAACATGTTACTGTTCCTGAACAAAAACCTATAAATCTGTTGTCAACATGGAAACAGAGCCAAAAGGACAACAAGAGAGGGCTGTGTGAGCAGAAAGACGAAGGTTAAGGTTAACTGTAGTTTACACTTTATTTGTGCAATAGAAGGTATTTTTTGTTGTGATGTTGACATTGTGATATACATATATATATATATATATATATATATATATATATATATATATATATATATATATATATATATATATATATATTTTTACATTGCTCCTTTTTTGTTATTTTGCACTTGTGATTTTTTTCTTAAACGTGGAATAATTTATTACTTTTATACAGTTAAAATTTTGTTCTATTGTTGTGGTTCATTAATAAAAAGCATTTTTATTGCCTAAAATCTTTGTGCTGAGTTTTACCATAATCATAATCAACCAACTCAAGGCAAAACTACAAAATTATTCAATGATCATTACATTTCATGTATAAAGTATTGGTATCGGCGATACTAGCCCTGTATTTACTTGGTATCGGATCAATACCAAAATTCCCAGTATCGCCCACCCCTACAAAGTAAAGCTCATGACATGTTAACATTCTGATTTATTCTGGGTTAACAGCAGCCATCACAGCTGGATATGACCTGTGTCTCTTTAGTTCAGGTGAGTCCATGGAGCTGCAGCTTCTCTAAAACAGCCCTGTAGTTATGTGGTTTAATCTGCAGCTCATCAGGGACTCACCTTTCTCTTTCTCTTTGTCTTGAGCTGCTCTCTGCGTGTTGTCACAGCTCTCCTCGTTTCTTCAGGTCATGCATGAAGCTTTTCTCACAGCCTCTGCCCTGAAGGCAAACACTGTCAAACATCCAGGGTTACATTTACTTTAAGCTAAATCCTCCATGAGGAAGACAAAAGAATCCTCTCTGACTGCAGTTTTATCCAGAGTCACAATTTAGAGATCTGAAATATAAATATATAATATACATATATATGTTTTAATAAAATAACTGTGTGTGTGTCTCCTCCCAGCTCTCTGGATCACAGTCCTTATCCTTCATGCCTGAGCTCATTACTCATCCAAAGGCAAAGAAGAGCCGGTTAGTGACTCTAACTTAAAGCAGGTATAAGTTATGATAAAGCAGTAATCACACATGCAGCTCACAGAGAAAATTATCCTCTAAAGTGTTGAAAACAAAGCTGCTTATGTTCTGAAATGACTTAAACAGTGTTTCTGGATTGTTCAGTGGTAAACAGTCTGAGCTCAGTGTTTCATGCTGCTGCCTGTTCATACCTGTCCTGTCCAACCCCCCCAACCCCCCATCCCACAGTGTTTCTTCACTTCAGCATGAGCTGATCGTCTGTGTGGATGAAGAGTTCAACGTGCTCACATCAGTTTACATTTCTGACATGTTTAATCAGTTTTAGCTCAGACTCTGCTGTGACCCACATGCACACATGGACAAAATTGTTGGTACCCTTCATTTAATGAAAGAAAAACCCACATGGTCACTGAAATAACTTGAAAATAACAAAAGTAATAATAAATAAAAATTTACTGAAAATCAGCTAATGAAAATCAGACATTGATTTTAAATTTTTGTTCAGCAGAAATATTTTAAAAAACAAAATAATGAAACTGGCTTGGACAAAAATGATGGTACCCCTCCAAAGGATTGAAAATGGTGTGACCATAGGGACATGTTAAACTCAGGTGTGCCCTGTAATTATCACAGGTGTCTCCAAGCTTGTAATCAGTCAGTCTGCCTATTTAAAGGCTGAAAAGTGGTCACTGTGCTGTTTGGTATCATGGTGTGTACCACACTGAACATGGAGCACAGAAAGCTAAGGAGAGAGCTGTCTCAGGAGATTAGAAATAAAATGATAGACAAGCATGTTAAAGGTAAAGGCTATAAGACCATCTCCAAGCAGCTTGACTACAGCTGCACAGATTATTCAGAAGTTTAAGGTCCACAGGACTGTAGCCAACCTCCCTGGACGTGGCTGCAGGAGGAAAACTGATGACAAACTGAAGAGACGGAGAATACGAATGGAAACCAAAGAGCCCAGAACAACTTCAAAGAGATTAGAGGAGAACTCCAAGGTCAAGGTACATCAGAGTCAGATCACACCATCCATCACTGTTTGAGCCAAAGTGGACTGAATGGAAACGTCACTGTTGAAACCAAATCATAAAAAAGAGAGACTGGAATTTTCCAAAATGCATATTGACAAGCCACAAAGCTTCTGGGAGAATGTCCTTTGGACAGATGAGACAAAACTGGAGCTTTTTGAAAAGTCACATCAGCTCTATGTTCACAGACACAAAAATGAAGCATACAAAGAAAAGAGCACTGTACCTACTGTGAAACATGGAGGAGGCTCAGTTATGTTCTGGGGCTGCTTTGCTGCATCTGACACAGGGTGTCTTGAATCTGTGCAGGTACAATGAAATCTCAAGACTATCAAGACATTCTGGAGTGAAATGTGCTGCCCAGTGTCAGAAAGCTTGGTCTCAGTCACAGGTCATGGGTCCTCCAACAGGATAATGAGCCAATCACACAGCTAAAAACACCCAAGAATGACTCAGAACAAAACACTGGACTATTCTGAAGTGGCCTTCTATGATCCCTGATCTAAATCCTGTTGAACATTTGTGGAAGGAGCTGAAACATGCAGTCTGGAGAAGACAGCCTTCAAACCTGAGACAGCTGGAGCAGTTTGCTCATGAGGAGTGGACCAACATACCTGTGGACAGGTGCAGAAGTCTCACTGAGAGCTACAGAAATCACCTGATTACAGTGATTGACTCAAAAGGTTGTGCAACAACACATTAAGTTAAGGATACCATTATTTTTGTCCAGGCCAGTTTCATTAGTTTGTTTTTTAAAATAATTCTCCTGGACTATGATTCAAAAACAAAGTCTGATTTTCATTAGTTGATTTTCAGTAAATTTTTATTTATTGTTACTTTTGTCAGTTTCAGCTTATTTCAGTGACCATGTGGGTTTTTCCCTCTTTAAAGGAAGGGTACCAACAATTTTGTCCATGTCTGTATCAGGCTCATTTTCCCACAGATCGTTAAGTTTGATGACTCCATGTTAGTCTCTCCTGAGCTGTTTGGCCTCCTTTAAAATGTTTTAAGACTCCACGTTAGTCACTCCTGAGCTGTTTGGCCTCCTTTAAAATGTTTTAAGACTCCATGTTAGTCACTCCTGAGCTGTTTGGCCTCCTTTAAAATGTTTTTAGGCTCCGTGTTAGTCTCTCCTGAGCTGTTTGGCCTCCTTTAAAATGTTTTAAGACTCCGTGTTAGTCTCTCCTGAGCTGTTTGGCCTCCTTTAAAATGTTTTAAGACTCCGTGTTAGTCACTCCTGAGCTGTTTGGCCTCCTTTAAAATGTTTTAAGACTCCACGTTAGTCACTCCTGAGCTGTTTGGCCTCCTTTAAAATGTTTTAAGACTCCACGTTAGTCACTCCTGAGCTGTTTGGCCTCCTTTAAAATGTTTTAAGACTCCACGTTAGTCTCTCCTGAGCTGTTTGGCCTCCTTTAAAATGTTTTAAGACTCCACGTTAGTCTCTCCTGAGCTGTTTGGCCTCCTTTAAAATGTTTTTAGGCTCCATGTTAGTCACTCCTGAGCTGTTTCACCTCCTTTAAAATGTTTTAAGACTCCATGTTAGTCACTCCTGAGCTGTTTGGCCTCCTTTAAAATGTTTTTAGACTCCACTTTAGTCACTCCTGAGCTGTTTGGCCTCCTTTAAAATGTTTCAAGACTCCACGTTAGTCTCTCCTGAACTGTTTGACCTCCTTTCTCATGAGGTCTTTCTTCATCAGCGTCTGACGTGAGGCTCTGATTTCTCAATCCTCACCTGTGGGCTCAGGGCGGGGCGGGGGTTTATTTGTGTGTGTTTCTGTGGAAAAAGCAGGCAGGTATTCACAGGTCTCAGTTTTCTTCCTCTTCCCTCCTCCTTTTGTTGGAGAGTCTGTAACACAACAGGAACTTCAGATCGTCTCACAGCGAGGACCGGACACACCTGGACACAGCCCCAGACCAGAGCCAGCTCCAGACCAGAGCCAGCTCCTGACCAGGATCACTTTGGTGAGTCCACTTTGTAGATCTGTAGATTGTAGATTTGCTCTCCTCCTCACAGTCTGATGAATGTGGTCTGGCTGAGCTGATGCCTGCCCTGAAGCCAACAGTCTGTGAATGAGAGAGGAAACCTGAATGGCCGGATGCCTGCAGTAAGAAAACTAAACCAGAGCAGGTTTATCAGAGAAGAGAACTCTCTTTAGAGCTCTGACGGTCACCATGTCTCACATTCAGCCTGAAACGATTGATGAGACTTTCAGCTCTTTAACTCTGTCGTGTGTGGTGTTCACTACAGTAGACAAATATATTTAGACTCTTTAATGTCCAACTACCAGGAGGTAAATTTCCAAACCCTTGTCTTATGTTTCATAAAAGTTATCTTTGCATATTTTGACTACTTTGAGATGTTGCTTCTTAAATCAGAAACAGCCAACAAAGGGCGGATTGGGTATCATCCCTGTATTCAGATTTCATTTAATGTATCTTTTATTTAAAGTTTTGGTTTAATTCACAAGTGAATAGTTTGATCTGAACAGCTATGATACATGTTCTTCAAATTGTTCTTTTTATTTTATTACTCTTTATAAATGTTTGTGGATCTTTAGTAGATTATACCATTGATGCACGGAGTCCACAACAGTATAACATTTCAAAAAATGAATTAACAAGATGTTTTAAATGTTTGAAAGTAAAAAGAAACATTTTAAAATGTATTCCTTTGTGATTTAATAATGCATGTATGAAAGGGTTAATGGGAAATGATTCAGAAAAGCTTCTGAAAACGTTTGTTCTGTTATTGTTTAGTATCTCTGAGGAGAGCAGGTATCTCCAGACCGTTAGAACTTTTCTGTTTTTAGTCTTTTACTGATTCAGTTTGACTTAACTTCCACCTTCTCCTGTCACTTTAGTCATTTAACAGTTCCAGTAAAGTGCAATCGACATGTCAGGACTTCCTTATGTTCTCATGTTACCTGTAAAGAAAAAAAGGAAGTTATGTATCCTCATTTCAACCTAAGTGGAGTTCTCAGTGTTTTATTCCTGCTTAAAACTGCAGCCTGAGCTGTTTTTGGTTTATTTTAAGACGTGATTTAAGTTCAGGAAGAGAAGCCAGAACAGCAGCGTGTAAACTCAGAGTCATGTGGACAACAAGTGATTCTTTATAAAATCTTTTTTAGTTTTTAAGCCTTTAAATTTTGTTTTTTAGTGCTGATGAGGTTGATATACTTCTGACACTTCTCCTTATGAGAGCAGTTGGGTGTAATTTCTCTATAATTATCTGTGAAGTGGTTCATGCTGGCTCCTGCAGGGCGGGTCCAGACTGTTGGGTCACGTTAGAGGGCTAACAGAGTCTGGATCAAACCTGTGGTTATGTTAACAGATGTAACAGCTGATTTAATGCCCCTCTAATTAGCTCAGGCAGATTCTGGTAAATAAAGACAGTCTTTTGTGTGTTTTAACATGTTGTATCTGCAGCACTTCCTAAAAGTGAACCATGAAACTCCTCCAAACATGACGGCAGGGTTTAGTGTGGGCGTATGAAGCATCAGCAGGAGAACAGCCGAGACTGTTTGTGGATAATAGTCGGTCATTTACACAGAATAACTCACGTAAACAGGAGAAGTGAACCTACAGTGTGAGGCTCCAGAAGCTTCTTATTCTGGTCTGTACGTGAACTCTGGAGAGAAGAAAAAGTCTTTGTCCTGCAGGAGTTTTCATAAATTTACATAAAGTCTAAAATCTAAAATGCTGTTTGCATGTAGACAGACAAATGTAAAGTTTAAAACATTCTCACCAGTCTGTGGCATCATGTTTAACACTCAGACAATGTGTACAGATTTATTGAAGTACATATACTTTAATTACGGTGTATTTGCTTTTTGAGTTTAATACGCTGTTAAGTGTGATTAACGATGGAGCACGTCTATGAACGACACAAACAGGATCCACTGTTATGATGGCCTAATGTTTTTTGTTTTCAGTTTAATCCCATTGGCTTATACAGTGTCTCACAGAAGTGAGTAAACCCCTCCCATATTTCCAAATATTTTATATCTTTTCATGGGACAGCAGTGAGGTAATGACACTTTGATACAGTGTACAGTAGTGAGTGGGCAGCTTGTTAAACAGTTTAAATTCACTGTTCACTCAAAACAACTCCACACACAGCCATTAATGTCTAAACTGCTGGCAACAAAAGTGAGTACACCCCTAAGTCAAAGTGTCTGAATTGGCCCCAAAGTGTCTAAATTTTGTGAGGCCACCATTATTTTTCAGCACTGCCTTAACCCTCTTGGGGAGGGAGTTCACCAGAGCTTCACATTTTGCCACTGGAATCCTTTTCCACTTACTAATGGAGCTGGTGGATGTTAGAGACCTTTACACTCCTCCACCTTCCTTTTGAGGACTTCACACAGATGCTCAATAGGGTTTAGGTCTGGAGACATGCTTGACCAGTCCATCCCCTTTACCCTGAGCTTCTTTAACAGGGCAGTGGTGGTCTTGGAGGTGTGTTTTGGGGTCATTATCATGTTGGAAAACTGCCCTGTGGTCCCTTTTCCAGAGGGAGGATGTCATGCTCTGCTTCATTATATTACAATACATTGGCATTTGTGGTTCCCTCAATGAAGTGCAGCTCTCCAGTCCTGGCAGCACTCATGCAGCCCCAGACCATAACACCCCCAACACCACACTTCACTGTAGGCAACACACACTTGTCTTTGAGCTCCTCACCTGGTTGCTGTCACACATGCTTGACACCATCTGAACCAGATAAGTTCATGTTGGTCTCATCAGACCACAGGACATGGATCCAGTAATCCATGTCTTTAGTCTGCTTGTCTTCTGTAAACTGCTTGTGGACTTTTTGAGCATCATTTTTAGAAGAGACCTCCTTCTGGGACGATAGTCATGTAGACCGATTTGATGCAGTGTGCAGCTTATGGTCTGAGCACTGACAGGCTGACCCCCCACCCCTTCAACCCCTGCAGTAATGCTGGCAGTATCTGTACATCTATTTCCCAAAGACAATCTGTGGATATGATGCTGACAGCGTGCACTAAACCTCTTTGGTCGACCATCGTGAGGCCTGTTCTGAGTGGAGCCTGTCTTGTCACGACCCATAAACACACCTCCAAGACCACCACTGCCTTGCTAAAGAAGCTGAGGGTAAAGGTTATGGACTGGCCAAGCATGTCTCCAGACCTGAACCCTACTGAGCATCTGTGTGAAGTCCTCAAAAGGAAGGTGGAGGAGTGTAAGGTCTCTAACATCCACCAGCTCCATCATGTGGTCATTAGTAAGTGGAAAAGGATTCCAGTGGTAAAATGTGAAGCTCTGGTGAACTCCCTCCCCAAGAGGGTTAAGGCAGTGCTGAAAAATAACGGTGGCCTCACAAAAAAATTGACACTTTAGGGCCAATTCAGACACTTTGACTTAGGGGTGTACTCACTTTTGTTGCCAGCAGTTTAGACATTAATGGCTGTGTGTGGAGTTGTTTTGAGGGGACAGTGAATTTAAACTGTTTAACAAGCTGCCCACTCACTACTGTACACTGTATCAAAGTGTCATTACCTCACTGCTGTCCCATGGAAAGATATCATAAAATATTTGGAGAAATGGGAGGGGTGTACTCACTTCTGTGAGACACTGTAGAAGGAAGCTAAGTGCAGAGGATGTTTGAATGGTTGCAGAGTTGTTGACAATTTGGCACAGAACAGTGTCGAGCTAACAGTTAGCATTGTTAACCATAAGACTCGGCTGTTCGTGGTCACACCGTCTTTAAAATGAACTTATAAATGGATGTTTTATTTTGATGTGTTGGATGGAGCAGAAGTGCCTGCAGTTCCTCAGTCGTCCACTTGGAGTCGGATGCACAAACAGAACTTACATGACAGTGAGTGAGGAAAAACTCAGTTTGACTCCAAAAACACGTTTAAGTCTTTATGCTGATAATCTTAAGTTAGTGGGACCTCCCATCATTATTTTCAATGTCTGACCCAGTCTGATTTTACTGATGTGGTCCATGTGGGGTCACTGTGGGCAGGACGGCCTTCAATCCCGCCTCACGTTGACTTTATCTGTGGGTAGGTTGATCCGAAGTGAGGCTGTGAAAGTGTTTACAGTCCGACAGTGTTCACTGATTTACTTCATGACATTAGCCGACGTCGCTCTGGCTTTTTCCAAATCTACTACGTCTCAGAAACCGGAGTGTAGAAAACAGACGACCCTCGACCTCCAAACAAAAAAGACTTGAAGACTGTGGAGGCAAAAACGTTTCATTTAATGACAGTCACGGCAGCAAACCAGCTGTGTGTAAGTTTTACTTTATTTATTAGTATTATTATTATTATCACCAATAATAATAATAATAATAATAATAATAATTTATTAGTGTCAGAGAGAGAAAAGGTTACAAGAACTAAATATTGTTTGTGTGAAAAATTAAGAGATGGTATTTACAGAAACTCTTGAATTTCTACACAAGAGAAGTTGAGTTCTATTGTTGTCCATCATTCCTACAGTAGGGGTGGGAAACTTTGGTGACCATAAGGGCCACATTATTAAATGTTCTGGTCAAAGAGTTAATAAAACATTTATAAATGACCCAAATAATGAAAGTCTTTGTCCTATAAGAATAAAACAAAACAGTAAAAGCTTAATTTAAAAAGTTAAACATGGAATAAAGCCAGATCAGGGTACTCTTCTGATATTTACTGCTCAATGTAATTTATCTTAGCTTCATTTTAAACAGAAAGTCACACAGATAATTCAGTTCCTTTACAACAGCGACCTTACCAGGGTATTACCTAAAAAAAATTAATTACAGATATGTGAGATCACATTCTCCACAGAAACCATAATGGAAATTATTTCAACCAACTCTTCAAGAGAAACAAATGAAGACCAATGATGAAATACTGCTGTACAAATATGTTTGATTTTATAATTCAGCCTCAGAGGTCTGACTGAAACACTGAGCAGATATTTTTATATTTAGGGTTTGAACCTTTGTGAATGATGGAGGACGCTCTGCTCTGCAGGATGAACCCAGTGCAGATCATTTTAAAGAGTAAAGTTAGTCTATAGGAGACAAACCGTCTCATTAAAACATAAACTCTGATGTTTGTGTTTCTAACTGCAGATCATTTTACAGAGTAAAGTTAGTCTATAGGAGACAAACCGTCTCATTAAAACATAAACTCTGATGTTTGTGTTTCTAACTGCAGATCATTTTACAGAGTAAAGTTAGTCTATAGGAGACAAACCGTCTCATTAAAACATAAACTCTGATGTTTGTGTTTCTAACTGCAGATCATTTTAAGAGTAAAGTTAGTCTATAGGAGACAAACCGTCTCATTAAAACATAAACTCTGATGTTTGTGTTTCTAACTGCAGATCATTTTACAGAGTAAAGTTAGTCTATAGGAGACAAACCGTCTCATTAAAACATAAACTCTGATGTTTGTGTTTCTAACTGCAGATCATTTTAAGAGTAAAGTTAGTCTATAGGAGACAAACTGTCTCATTAAAACATAAACTCTGATGTTTGTGTTTCTAACTGCAGATCATTTTACAGAGTAAAGTTAGTCTATAGGAGACAAACCGTCTCATTAAAACATAAACTCTGATGTTTGTGTTTCTAACTGCAGATCATTTTAAGAGTAAAGTTAGTCTATAGGAGACAAACTGTCTCATTAAAACATAAACTCTGATGTTTGTGTTTCTAACTGCAGATCATTTTAAGAGTAAAGTTAGTCTATAGGAGACAAACCGTCTCATTCAAACATAAACTCTGATGTTTGTGTTTCTAACTGCAGATCATTTTAAGAGTAAAGTTAGTCTATAGGAGACAAACCGTCTCATTAAAACATAAACTCTGATGTTTGTGTTTCTAACTGCAGATCATTTTACAGAGTAAAGTTAGTCTATAGGAGACAAACCGTCTCATTCAAACATAAACTCTGATGTTTGTGTTTCTAACTGCAGATCATTTTAAAGAGTAAAGTTAGTCTATAGGAGACAAACCGTCTCATTAAAACATAAACTCTGATGTTTGTGTTTCTAACTGCAGATCATTTTAAAGAGTAAAGTTAGTCTATAGGAGACAAACCGTCTCATTAAAACATAAACTCTGATGTTTGTGTTTCTAACTGCAGATCATTTTAAGAGTAAAGTTAGTCTATAGGAGACAAACCGTCTCATTAAAACATAAACTCTGATGTTTGTGTTTCTAACTGCAGATCATTTTAAGAGTAAAGTTAGTCTATAGGAGACAAACCGTCTCATTAAAACATAAACTCTGATGTTTGTGTTTCTAACTGCAGATCATTTTAAAGAGTAAAGTTAGTCTATAGGAGACAAACCGTCTCATTAAAACATAAACTCTGATGTTTGTGTTTCTAACTGCAGATCATTTTAAAGAGTAAAGTTAGTCTATAGGAGACAAACCGTCTCATTAAAACATAAACTCTGATGTTTGTGTTTCTAACTGCAGATCATTTTAAGAGTAAAGTTAGTCTATAGGAGACAAACCGTCTCATTAAAACATAAACTCTGATGTTTGTGTTTCTAACTGCAGATCATTTTACAGAGTAAAGTTAGTCTATAGGAGACAAACCGTCTCATTAAAACATAAACTCTGATGTTTGTGTTTCTAACTGCAGATCATTTTAAAGAGTAAAGTTAGTCTATAGGAGACAAACCGTCTCATTAAAACATAAACTCTGATGTTTGTGTTTCTAACTGCAGATCATTTTACAGAGTAAAGTTAGTCTATAGGAGACGAACTGTCTCATTAAAACATAAACTCTGATGTTTGTGTTTCTAACTGCAGATCATGTTAAAGATTAAAGTTAGTCTGTAGGAGACAAACCGTCTCATTAAAACATAAACTCTGATGTTTGTGTTTCTAACTGCAGATCATTTTAAAGAGTAAAGTTAGTCTATAGGAGACAAACCGTCTCATTAAAACATAAACTCTGATGTTTGTGTTTCTAACTGCAGATCATTTTAAAGAGTAAAGTTAGTCTATAGGAGACAAACTGTCTCATTAAAACATAAACTCTGATGTTTGTGTTTCTAACTGCAGATCATGTTAAAGATTAAAGTTAGTCTGTAGGAGACAAACCGTCTCATTAAAACATAAACTCTGATGTTTGTGTTTCTAACTGCAGATCATTTTAAAGAGTAAAGTTAGTCTATAGGAGACAAACCGTCTCATTAAAACATAAACTCTGATGTTTGTGTTTCTAACTGCAGATCATTTTACAGAGTAAAGTTAGTCTATAGGAGACAAACCGTCTCATTAAAACATAAACTCTGATGTTTGTGTTTCTAACTGCAGATCATTTTAAAGAGTAAAGTTAGTCTATAGGAGACAAACCGTCTCATTAAAACATAAACTCTGATGTTTGTGTTTCTAACTGCAGATCATGTTAAAGATTAAAGTTAGTCTATAGGAGACAAACCGTCTCATTCAAACATAAACTCTGATGTTTGTGTTTCTAACTGCAGATCATTTTAAAGAGTAAAGTTAGTCTATAGGAGACAAACCGTCTCATTAAAACATAAACTCTGATGTTTGTGTTTCTAACTGCAGATCATTTTAAGAGTAAAGTTAGTCTATAGCAGACAAACCGTCTCATTAAAACATAAACTCTGATGTTTCTGTTTGTAGTTTCAGGTCATTAAAGTTTTGCAGAGCAGCTGTTGGTCTGCTGACCCTGTGAGTTTAAGGCTGTGGTTTCTCTGCAGGTGTCACTCCTCCCCTTACGGGCCAAAGATCCCCCCTCCTTCCCTCCTTCTTTCCTTTCTCCTCCCTCCTCGGCATGTTCACCTCCCTCCCTCCCCCCTGGCCTCGGGGCATCGACCTCAGCCTGCCCACCTGTGGAGAGGCTCAGTGCAGCGGCCACGGGCACTGTGTGACGCCCCCTGGTGGAGGGCTTGGCCTGGTGTGTGAGTGTGACCTGGGGTACCGCGGTAAGGCCTGCGAGGACACAGTCAATGGGGCCCTGAGCCTGCCCTTGACCCTGAGCGTGGTGGCCGTCATCCTCGGCATGCTGCTGGTGTGCTTCATCGTGGCCAAGGTGCGTCAGAAGCAGAGGAAGAGGAACAGGTAGGTGTGCACGAGCTCCCCATGATGGCCTTGTTGGGATTTATTCAAAACCTGGAAAAGTCTAGGAATTAATTTTTATTTTATGTCATTATTTATTTAATTATTATTTATATTTATCATTTATTATTATTATTATTATTATTATTTTTTATATTATTTATTTATTTATTTATATTATTTTGTAATATTATTATTTTATTTTATATTTTATTTTATTATTATTTATATTTATCATTATTTATTATTATTATTTATATTATTTATATTATTTAGTATAATTATGTTATTATTTTATATTTTTATCTTATTTTATTATTTATATTTATCATTATTATTATTATTTTATTATTATTATTGTTATAATTATTTTATATTATAGTTTTATTTGACATTATATTTTTATTTTCTATTTTATTTTATTTTAATTCAAACTGAACACAAGAGTCTGTGTGACTCAGGTGCATCTACCTGAGAAGCTGAAACGCCCTCAGAGCATCAGTGATGAGTTTATAGACACTGACACAGCAGGTGAGTTTCATCAGGCCGGTCTCAATCACAAAATTTCACATTTTGACATCTTCTATTTTTCATTAAAAAAAAAATAAATGAATTGCTCATCATCCTCTGGAAACCATTCGGGTTCCAGTGAAGTTGGGACGGTGTGTAAAACAGAAATAAAAACAGGAAACAAAGATTTTCAAATTCATTTGGACTTCTGCTCAATTTATTATGACAGAAGGGAAAGATGATTAATGTTCAAACTGATCAGCCACTTTGCTTTGTGTGTATTTGATCATTTTGAACTTGACGCCTGCAGCTTCATCCTGAAAAGGAACAGACTAGTAAAGCTGAGGACTTCTCAAAAACACCTTTGCATCATCCTCAGGTGAACAGATTATTGGGAACAGATGAGTTCATGCTCGTGTATGGAAGAGGCTCAGTCCCTAAAAACTGTGTGAGCAAATGGTCCAACAAAAAACATGTTTAATTCTTTATTCTGTATTTATGTCCAAAAGTGAGTCGGTCCATGTCAGATGGCTCTGCTTTAAATAAATCAGTAAAATAGTTTCAGACATTTCTCAGCATACAGAGAATTTATTTTCCTGGTAGTGTTTGCAAATGAGCTATACAGTGATCAATTTAAACTCTAAATATCATGTCTATGAGTGTATGTAACTAAATATTATTTAAAAAGGATTTGCACATTATTTTTTTTAATATTTTATTTTCACTTTTCAATTATAAAAAATTAATGAACAAAAAGTACAACACAAAACAGTCCAATAAGGCTGCCAGTCGAATCTGAAAAAAGTTGATTCAATAATAATGCTACAATAATAATAATAACATTAATTACTCAAGTCTAAAACAAAATGTAAAAGAGAAATAAAGCATCACGTGCTTGTTCAAATGTCCATGAGTGTCAGGGTCCCTGTAGACGAGTTCTGTTATACTGAGCCACAAAAGGATTCTCAAAAATAGTCTGTTCTGTGTTCGGTTTATCCAGACGCAGTCTTTCCAGGAGCTGCACATCACGAACTCGCTCTTCTGTTTGACGTAAACGATTCAGCATCAGCAGCTGTCTGTGGGTCACTGCTGCACGTCAGTCTCAGAGCAGATAAAAAACAAAGCCTGACCTTAAAAACATAAAAACATTTAGTTCAGAGAAGTTAAACTCTTCCTGCCAACACTGACTGTTCACTTTACAGGAAGACAGAAACAGAGCTGCTCTGTCTGGTTTGACCGTGGTGAGGAGAAAGAGAAGTTAATAATCATGAGTCACCTTTACAGACAGAAGCAGAGCTCAGAAAACCTCCTCAACACAGAGAGATAAAATAAAAGACTCATCATGGAGATGATTTCTGAATGAAACAGAGAAATGTTGTCAGACTGTTTCTGTCTTTTGTCCACAGGAGGATCCAGGCAGCCAAACACGGCTACAACATCTCTGTGTGACGACTACATCAACACCTGCAGTAAGTTTCCTAAAGCTTCAGAGACTTTATTTTAACAGACAGGAAGTGTTTTAGTCCACACCTTTACATGTTTCATATGAACATAAATGAACTCTCCATCAGGTTTGGATGTGGATGTCTTAAATGTGTTAATGTTAAATATTAAAAAGCCAGGGCTCAGCTCCACGGACTCTTTACCTTCACACTTTACTTTAGAGGTCTGCAGATTTCATCACACTTCAGTAATAATGAGACAAAGTTTTTTCTTATTTCTTTGAAATTACCCCTGAAGTTTCATGAGAATTTGGTGAAAATTAGCACATCTTTAAAATAATGTCCAAATTTATTGTCGCAAGTCAGAATTGGTAGTTATTGGAAGTTAGTTGTCAGTTGTAGCGATTATTTTCTGGATATTATTGGATATTAATTAAAGTACTTAATATTCATTTCATAACCAGTTTTGCTCTCGTTAATTAAAGGGGCACCATCCTTTTTATACAAAAAAGACAAAATTAACTAAATTAGATGATTTATTCATTTAATTAGATAAATCAATTAAGTCAAACTTATCAGTTTAATCAATCTCAAGTCTAAAGACAGAACTCTCATGCAGTGATGTCAATCTTCCAAATAGAATACCAACAGACAGAACTTTAAATATATAAGGGTGATTTATTAAAATGAATATATAAGACAAAATAAAATAAGATAAAACACTTAAGAAGGAATAAATGTCAGAGATGTACTAAATCAATGATGCTGTCAATCAGGAAAGAAGATATGAACCCTCAAAGAACATTTAAGCACATGGAGTGGTTATAGAGGATTAATTTCTGAATTAACCTATTTTTGAAAGGTCAAATAAAAGGGAAATTATTGGAGAATTAAACCAAGACACACTCAAGCCCATCTGAAAGAACATAGAACCGCCTCTTACGAAGTGTCGTCTGGGTCCAAGCTACTGGAGAATCTGAAGGACTGTTCTGGTTCTGGTTGTCGTCCAGAGGGTGAAGTCCACACTCTATCCAGCGTGATGGATCCAGAGAGGTTGTTCAGATGTGAGCAGGTCTGCCCCAGGTTTCCCGGGAGAGAAGTCTTAGATTGGACTGGCAGGTTCTGTTCAAGGTGAAGCTGGAGCTTGGGCGTTGGTGTCTCGATTTTATAAAAAAATTGATTTGTAACTAATTCCAAAAATCAAGAATTCGTTGGCAAGACGAATACTATTCTGAAATTAATAAGAAAAAGTCCATGTGCTATGAAGTAAATCTTTGAAGTCTTTTATAGCTTACTGGCTTTTATCAGCGGGCATGTCACAAAAACTTTAGACAAAAGAATTAAGGAAAAATATGTGAGCCGAAAGTCACAGGAGTGGTGACGAAGAAGGATAGAAGAAGAAGAAGAGAGAAGGGCAAGACCAAGCAGAGACAAGAGAGAGAAGACCACATGTCTCTCTGGTTTTAAGCTACTCGCAGGGGGAGGGCTTTTGGATGAGTTAACAACACTTTATCATCTAATATTTGGCCAATATTAGGTTGTATTTTGATTAAACATCCAATATAAGCACTCCAACTGGATAGGAAATCTCATGGTGATCAATTTGATACCAAATACTATATATCTACAGTATAAGACAGAATTAAACAACTCAAATCTTATTAAACAGTCAATTAAACACAATAGAGGTGGTTAACTTAAGACATACAAGTTAACATGCCTTTGGGATGTTATGCTACTAAACTTTAGGCGTATAAATCCTATTATAGCATTCTTCAGTAATCAGAGTACAGGCACATTCCTGGAGGAGAAGATCTCTTCAGTCTGTCAGAAGACTTTCACAGATAATCAAACTTTTTGATAACTCCGGTATCTTTAGAATTAAAAACACAAAAGTCACATCATTAGAAAGCATTTGTCATGACAGGATAAAACATCACATTGTTAGAGGTGTCCATTGTTTCATTTAAAGAGTTTTAAAAGGTTTGTGGTTTTCTGTGTTAGACAGAGACCACATCTGGAGTCTATAAGGAAGAGCCGAGATGAGGGGTCAAGAATGGCCAGGGAGGTCAAAGGTCAACTTAGATGCCACCTAAGAATTGTTTATGACTTGAGAACGAACTGTCTTCGAACACATTATCAGGTCCCAGCCAATCAGAAGTGAACACATCAGATGCCAATGTCTTCTTGTGGTAGTCATCAGGGGGTAAAGGCATGTCTCCAGGAGATGTACAGTCATGGTGTCAGAGAGGACTGTAGTGTTCTTGTCCCTTTGGAGTTCCTAAAGTTTGAATCAGTTTTGATCATGCTACACAGTTATAGTTAACTGAATATGTGCCGATTATGCAGAATGTGCACATGAGGTAGGTGAACCTGTCTGTCATTTGACAACCAGGCCGTCAGCTGAGCCTGTGCTCACAGTGTCGATCACAGTCAGGTAAGGTCAGTTTACAGCCCACTGTTGGTGAATATCACATCTGAAGCCTTCAGTTTAATCATGTAAAACATTATAGGTCTAATCATAAAGGTATATCATTCATCTCTATGTGATCCCAACTATGCATATCAACAAACTCAGTACTAAAGAACTTGGTGAAATTGAAAAACAAACAGATAACTATCAACTGCTTATTGGGAAATTAACATTTAACATTTCAAAGGTAATTATCACAGGAAACAATGAACCTAACTTCTGTATTCAAGAACTAAGCAGCTGTTTTAAAAGAAATCTTAAAACATATCTTTTAAAAAAGCATTTAGCTAGTTGTCAGTAATGGGCTTTCCATTGGTAGAAGAACCTACTTATCTCGACTCTTCTAGCAATTGTTCTTAAATAAGGGTTTTTAGTTGTTTCTTAATTGTTTTTTAATTGTGTCTTACTCTGTAGCACTTTGAGATTGTGAAAATGTAAAGTGAAATAGAAGTAAAATGTATTATTATTATAATAATAATAATAATTATTATTATTATTGTTATTATTATTATTATTATTGCTATCATTATTATCATTATTATTATTATTCCTTTTTGTCACCTGGAATAGCAGAAATGTTGGGATACTTCTAAAATCATTTTGTTGTAGGTTGTGATTTAATTTCAAATTAATTATTTTCTGATCGTCACCTTCTTATTTTCTTATTTGCTTTTAAGTCTTTGCACTGGCTGGCCCCTGAGTATTTATCTGACCTTGTCAAGGCGCACCGACCCGCCAGATCCTTGAGGTCTGCTGACCGGATGGTCTTAGATGTGCCGAGAGCCCAGCTTAAAAGCAGAGGGGATCGGGCTTTGGCAGTTGCTGCTCCCACACTGTGGAATGCCCTGCCTCAGTCTGTGTGTTCTGCAACCAGCCTCACCTCCTTCAAAGCGCACCTTCAAACCGACCTGTTTACCCCAGCTTTTGGTTGAGTTAGCAACCTGCTTTACTTGTGTACGCTTTTCTTTACTGTTGTTAGTGTATGTTTGTCTTTTAATGTTGTCTTACTTGTCGTTTTTTACCTTATTATATTTTTCTCATGTAATTACTTTGTTTGGCATGTCCTATAAAACGTGCTATATAAATAAAATTGACATTGACATTCTTACCTTCAATTTGGAGTAAATTTCAGAGAAACTGGAAAAAACAGAAACCTACCAAACTTAAGGCACTAAATGTGGACATTATTTTAAAGAAGTTTTGTGCTAATTTTCACCAAATTCTCATGAAATTTCAGGGGTAATTTTAAAGAAAAAAGAAAAGACTTTGTCTAATTATCTAAGTGTGATGACATTTGCAGACCTGTAAAGGAAAGAGTTACCGTCCAGTTTATAAGTTTAAACCTGCTTCAGTTTGAGCGAGCAGCATCCTGTACGGCCTTGAGATTATATCATGTCCATCCTGATCTTCCCCTTCTGTTTTTCCATCACAGCTCCACACTGACACCTGCAGGAGGAACAGCACCTCCCCGTGGACTCTGATTAATCCAGTCTGAAACCGTCTAAATAAAATAATGATCCTCCTACAGAGACTGACGTCAGCCTGTGAGGCTGACAGGAGGTAAAGCAGGGCCTCATGTTTCCATCTCAGCATGTTTATCCCCAAAACGAGGTCCACTGAGATTTGATGGACGTGTTCAAAGCTCTGACGTGATGATTTGGACAGATGACGGATTCACAGCATGTTTACAGACGTGTTAATAACTGTGGCTGTAATTTAACGAACAAAGAGTCTGAACAAGAGAGAACAGAAGTTTATAAGTCTGACACCTTTAGAACCATAAGAATATAATATAATAATATAATATAATAATATAATAATATATAAGTTTATAACTCTGACACCTTTAGAACCATAATAATATAATATAATAATATAATAATATATAAGTTTATAACTCTGACACCTTTAGAACCATAATAATATAATATAATAATATATAAGTTTATAACTCTGACACCTTTAGAACCATAATAATATAATATAATAATATATAAGTTTATAACTCTGACACCTTTAGAACCATAATAATATAATATAATAATATAATAATATATACGTTTATAACTCTGACACCTTTAGAACCATAATAATATAATATAATAATATATAAGTTTATAACTCTGACACCTTTAGAACCATAATAATATAATATAATAATATATAAGTTTATAACTCTGACACCTTTAGAACCATAATAATATAATATAATAATATATAAGTTTATAACTCTGACACCTTTAGAACCATAATAATATAATATAATAATATATAAGTTTATAACTCTGACACCTTTAGAACCATAATAATATAATATAATAATATAATAATATATAAGTTTATAACTCTGACACCTTTAGAACCACGAGGTCCACCTACATGTTTTACTGATGACTGTGACGCCTGATAGTTCATCCACAGGTGATCAGAGATACTTGTTATTAATAATTATTATAATAAGAGGAAAATAACAATACATTTGTAGGGGATTAGAAAAACGTCAATAATCTTCTTCTTCTGTCTTAGTGGTTAAAGTTGTTTAAATCTGACCCACAGTCCACATCATGTATTTTCTAAATATTAAAAATGAACCCTGTGGAGTTTATTTAATATTTTACCATCTCACAGCATGCAGATAAAACAGAGGGGAATGAACCACAGTAAACATTAGAGCCATGCAGATAACACCTATTGTTAATGTGTCGTTTGGATAGACAGCAGAAAAGTATCTGAATACCTGAAACAGGTGTGAATGAAAAATATAAACCATCCTGTTAACAGGCTCTAAATCTGCACAGAAAGAGAAGAACCTACAACTTTTTTACAAAAAAAAAAAAAACAGAGCTCATTGAATAAAAAGTGGACATCTCTGAAGAGTGACATTATATGTTTCCATAGAATAATGTTTCATCCACTCTTGTTTTTTACATTTATTATAATATATCTATATTTTGTATATTAAACCCTTTGTATGCCAGTTTGCCGATGGAGTCGCTGGTGTTTTCAGTGTTTAACTGCAAATACTAGAAAGTTTCAGATTTAGTTGTATAATTGTTTTTAGTTCAAATTTAACATAAACAAAAAAAAACAAAAACAACAATTTTAGGACCAAAGTTCAGAAAGTGGACGTCTCAAAAGAGTGCCATCATTTTTATAGTTTTTGTTCTACTTTTAGTGCATCATATTTTTTATCCACTCCTGTTCTTTACTTTTATATTTAGAAACGTGTAACTTGTTTTTATCACACAGAGCATCATGACCTATTCTAAAAACTGATTTGAAAACCAAATGTTGTTTTTTTTCTAAATTTCCTGGAATGATGATAACCAATGGAAAGAATACCCAGAAAACAAAAATGTGCATTCCTCTGAAAAGGAGTTAAATCACTTTAGCATGAGATAGAAAACATAAATACTGAAACAGGACTTTAAATCTTCATTATTTATGTATCACACTTCAGTAACGTGTACAAACATCTGTGGGTAACCACTAAGATGCAATGCAACTGCAATTCACTGATTTCTTGTTTGTTTGCTCGGATATGTGTGACATTATTTATAGATTTTTTTTAACCATTGACATGTTTTTGCTGTAATCTTTGACTTTAAAGTCTGAATGATCAGCTGAACAGGACGTGATGTTTGCAGAGGCTCAGTCTGTTTCTATCTCTACGTTCCTGTTCACATGAATAACAAACCTGTGCAGTGACGCCTCGCTGCGTCCTTTATGATTTAATATTCATTATTAATATTTCAAACCTCCTTTTTGTTGAATTCAGAAGAAGCTGAACCAGTTTGACATCCTGCTGTGGATGGAGCAGGACATTCAGAAAACTGGATGTTATATGATTTTATTCTATCATTTTTAATAATCAAACAGTTTTAGGACTTTAACACATGAAGAGGCATCTGATGATCTCCTAATAACATAACAAATGTGTTTTCACTTTTATCTCTATCAGCCATTACCACAGTGTTC